>NNCF01125842.1:1242-36703 GCA_002313205.1 Laupala kohalensis
GCAGCTAACTTTTTATCTTATCTAGGAACGTTTGCTGACATTTTTGAATCTGCCTCTGCCTTAGGGCCCTGGATCGGAATTGATGGGAATGTCCCTTGCTTGCTTCCGGAGAGTAAATTAGTTTATTGTCCTCCACATGGTCATACACAGTCTGTACTGTTTTTTGACCATAAAATTATTATTACTAAAACTAGACCTCCGTGGCTGCGGTGTTAGCGTGCTCACATATCACCAAATCATCCCGGGTTTAATTCGCGGTGGGACCAGCAAAAATTTGTAGCTTTTCATTTCTATGTCTCAGTTCATATAACTGGTTATGAAACGTTCACCCTCTGCGGCTTACAACATAAGTTTTAATACTCGGAAATAGCCATCTACATTGTATCAAAATGTTTCACGACGTGTCTAGTGAGTAAACTCACACAGAACTGAGCCTCACTAACACTCATCATCGATGTCCTTGGTTGGCCGAAACGAGAAATACATACATACTAAATCTATTGTATTGGGTACTCGCCAACTTCACCTGATGGCCTTCCCATCTTACTAATGAAAGATGTTATCTGTAAATGATGAAGTTAGAGAAAGAAGTAAAAATTGTTAATGTAAGGAATAGGTAACCACTGGTGTTTTAATCCGAAAAAATTATCTTACGAACCTGCCAGTTTCATTTATTTTGACGTTTCGGCCCCGACAAATGGAAAGCCCTTCTCAATAAATGATAGCAAAGGATGATACCCATATTTTGCCGGAGCACACATTACCTCAACGTGTGCATCCCAAATAATCACATTATTGGTATAAAGAGTTTGGAATCACCCTTTGTTCTATTTATTGAGAAGGACTGATTCGAGGGTCCGTAACGACGAAATAAATTAAACTTCGACAAACATGTTCGTAATAATTTTTTTCCCCATTAAAATTGTTTGTCAATGGAATGTGCTGTTCCGGAGCCACATATTTGCTTAGAAAGTTAATGTTCACATATGAGAGGGCCCATGAAAGTATTTCGCAGTNATTTATTGAGAAGGACTGATTCGAGGGTCCGTAACGACGAAATAAATTAAACTTCGACAAACATGTTCGTAATAATTTTTTTCCCCATTAAAATTGTTTGTCAATGGAATGTGCTGTTCCGGAGCCACATATTTGCTTAGAAAGTTAATGTTCACATATGAGAGGGCCCATGAAAGTATTTCGCAGTCATACCAACGCCACAGTACCGTTTAGTAGGTCTCCTATACCGGGAAAGATGTGTAGAACACAACAATGGTTATCCTTGATTTTGTTTTTAAGATAAATAAATAAAGTATAAACAAAGACTTCAAAATATATATTAGTTATTGAGGAGTGAGTAGTGTCACCTGTGAAGCATTTTATGAACTGACTTCATTTTTTAGTTGTTTTTACTAAGTAATGGGTGGTAAGTAGCGCCATCTGGGAGGTATCTTGGTAAGGTTTTATTATTCTAACACGATTTGTACTTTCATAAAAAGTAAATACTGAATAGCTGAAGTGTAAGTTTACAATGTTTCGAAAGTCA
This sequence comes from Laupala kohalensis, assembly GCA_002313205.1. Lineage (NCBI taxonomy): Eukaryota > Metazoa > Arthropoda > Insecta > Orthoptera > Trigonidiidae > Laupala > Laupala kohalensis. Next base: position 2,786 of record NNCF01125842.1, read on the forward strand.
AGAAAACTCATTTGTGGCAATACCTTAAGAAAGATGGGAGAAGAAAGGAAGGGACATTTACAATAAGTTAACCTTTAGATATAAGATGAAACAAGGTTTTTGAAGTGCTATTAGGTAAGCCGTCCTCCCAAGGGTCTCGGTTGAGACCGTTATATGCCTCAATTAGGCTGCTAGGAAAAGATTAGAAGAGGGAATAAACGCCCATTGATTGCTTTCTACTGCAGCTGGATGGACCGCCTCGCGAGGAGTCCCGTATACAGCAGATGACAGAAGAGTGATGATATCACGGACCTCTTCTACCACCACCCTTCCTCGTGATATAATTAAGAAGTGGACCGACTTGGTTTCTTCGAATATGACCTTGCTTTTACACGCTCTGATGAATAAATGGTTACTGCCTCAGCCGAACCCTCCAATTCTCGGTTGTATTGGAGCGTAACTCAGATTGAATCAAAACAAGTCACATTTATTCTAGTATTTTAGGTCGCGTGAACGACCTAGCGAATGTTCTGGATTTGTTAAAAATTAAAGAATAAACTATTATCAAACAATACGTCAAATTAAATTTGGACCTTAAGGGGTTAATCCATACTAATATATAAATGCGTAATACTATATGTCTGTCTGTTTGCTACCTGATCACGACGAAGCCAATGAACCGATCGTGATTAAATTTGGCGAGGAGATAGTTAAGATGTTCAGGATGAACATAGGCTAACTTTTATTTTAAAATGCATGAAGAGAAAGATAGAAAATGATTTTGACCATAATTGTGTGTGAAATCGAACAACCGGGAGGTAAATTCTCTTACGCCCCCTAAGCAGTAAGAGACAGGTGAATGGAAATAATATTTGCCTCAAAGAGATCTACAGAAAAGTCCGCAACAGCTTAAGAATATCTACAAACGTACATTATCGAAAAAACGTCATTAAAAAATAGGAGTTGTAAAATACTTCAATTTAAGAAAATAATGTGAGTGGGTTCGTTACTCTAAGAAGTATAAAAATTCCGGGCAACTCCGGGCAGCTAGTATTTTAATAAAGCTATCTTGATGTTCTAAAAGCTCTTATGGATGAAGCCTCTGGTGAGACTGCGTTTAAATAAACTCTCACGTAGTGTCTAATGGAACTGATATAAAAAGCTACCATGCGTGTCACAAATTGTATATAGGAAAGAACTACAAAATATTTCCGCGCTCTTTAAGAAAGATATCCAACAAAAACTGTCACTACATTAGACAGTTCTATATTTCTGTGAATACAATTCTTCGATTACTTCGTTTTAATATAAATGGTATAATTATCGATTCGTAATTTTTAATATATAGCTTAGTTTAATGACGAATACTAATATCAGAAGAATAGAAAATTCATCGAAAGTTCAGGGTGTCAGGGAAGAGAAGATTTGGGAAGTGAAACGGGTGGCGCAACGGACAGCGTCACAGCAATCCGAGCAGAAGGTTTCGGGTTGGATTCCCGACTCGTCACCATTTATGTTTGGTCAAAGCCATTGCAACGCTTCCTCCACGCGAAGTCTTGTGTACTCACATTTAGTTTAGGTTTATTTTTTACTGCTAAAACACAAATGGTTCACAGAAAATGCGTTTCTGCGTCTTCGAGGGTCATTAGCCATGAGCGAATTCTAAGACCCAACCAACGATTCGTCAGACGAGAAACGAAGCGATGAGCTCCACTTCAACTCGCCTCTAACGGAGCTGAGAGTTATAAATAGCAAATGCGAAATGATTTAAGGAGTCAGTATGTCACTCCGCAAATGCTTTCAAGGAGTGCATTTGCATGAAACTGATATATCGCAAAACAAAAATCACTGAAAATAGAAATATTCGAGAATATTCCACCAAGCCTTATGGAGAAATATCACTCGAAGCAAAATATGAAGTATATAAATAAGTTCTCCACCACATAATTTAGTTTAAAATTGTTAAGACACTAAAGTGATCTTAAATTTNTGACAATAATAATAATAAATAAAATGTCGACACAGTATTCCATCCGCCTCTGCATTTGGAGCACTTGATCGGAATTGATGGGATAGTCCCTCGCTTGTTTTCGGAGAATAACTTAGTTTATTATCCCCCACGTATTCAAACGAAGTTTGCAACTGCTTATTTATTTATTGATGTTATGAGGATACATCCCGAATAATGGGTATTCTATAATTAAAGAGCCCTTAAAGTGCTTGTACGAGGTCATTCGCCTCGATGTAGAATAGAGGAAACGAAGCGATTAGGTTGAGCGGGTAAATGGACATTGACGTCACCGCTCATTGACAAGACAACCCTCATGAGTAGGACAGTGCAGTTCGCAGTTCGCACTCTGCGGAGCCATGGCCGCACAGACAGGACGAAGGCTTATGAAGACTGCTTATAATGAAGCGATCTTTGCAACTTATAGATTTTCTCACACTTCACAACTTTCAGTACATAATACAATAAACTAAAGAAATTGAATTCTGAAGGAAACGACTTGGAGATTCCGAAAACTGGGTTTCAGCCAGCTTGAGAGTACACTAACGTAACATTAATACTCAATTCAGAGAGGATTTCCCCAAACCAATGGATATGGCATTTGACATTACAGTTCCGATATTGTAAGATTGAGATGTGACATCGAAAAGTTTGGAGAAAGGCTTTCCTTCCTCTGAATTTGGATCCCACATTCAAACTTTCTTTTTTTGCAGAATATTAGTAAATCGATATTTTTGTTTGCTTACGTAGTAGATAGATAAGAACATAATACATTCTACTTATCAGACAATATATGCGTCATTTTCTTTTAATGACAGATTATGTTTAATACTCCTACTAAACAGAAATAAAATATAATTACCACATTTCATGGATGGAGGATTAACCATCAGTGTCAACTTAAATATTGCTNTTTAACCATCAGTGTCAACTTAAAATATTGCTTTCTTTATTATGATGTTACTCCGAAGGACTTCTGAAAAATATATTTAAGAGGCTCAAATAAACATATGTCCATTGTAACACTAATTATTATATTGTCTTTCATAGACCTTCCAAAGTGGTTACACGTGTAACCATAAACACACTGGTAAAATTACTCTGAAAAGAAGTACAATTAACAGATCATTAACTTCTGTTGTCTATCATGTCAGTATAAATACCAAAACATTATCATACACGAACTCACAAAACACTTACATTAAATAACTTAAATGAGAGAATTTTCAGAGGGTACAAAAATTACGTGTTCTGAATTACGTCATTAACACTCGTAAATATATTGCGTTAGGAATCTCATCAATGGAGATAGAAGATCCATGCAGTGGAAGCGAAAATTCAGTAGCAGACATTGTCCACTACTTCTAACTTCTTAGTAGGCCAACACATCGAGTATGGGATTCTTATCAGTATTAAGTAATTTGAACTTATCTTACTGCGAGTTTTTATGAGACCGGGTGAGTAAGTTCGACGAACGCATATACTGCAGTGCATAGAAGCGAGGTTACACTGAGGTCGCAAATCGCGTAAACAAGATAGTAGGACGGGCGTTCTCAACCTTTTCAAGACGGTGAGCACTACCTTCATATAATAACAAATATGCGAGCCCAAGAAAATAAATACATATTTTGACACGTTCAGAAGTAATTTATATATATATAGCTAAATTTTTATAACCGCAGCGCACAAAACACATCAATTGCACAGACATATTATCTACCATCTCTACCATTTCATCAAAACAAGAGAAAAATAACAATATTCAGATAGTTTCAGTAAAGTTTTCTCTTTAAGTGCAACGCGTCTAACAGTCACAACTTTTTAGCACATTTTTGTAGCATTAATCAGGACATTTCTGTATTTCTTCAGGCGTACTCTCCGTCTGAGTACGGCGGAACTGTACACCTCTACCTCCCTACTAAAAAATGGCATTCCGTGCTTAGAAAGATTCTTAAACAACAAAAATTTCACAACCAGACAAGATATATTACTGACTTGACATTTCAAATAATCTATTTCTTCCGACACCGGTGGTCTTGTGGTTACGTTTTCCTTTCCACGATTCCGCTGAGCGGTCGAGTGTGGGTTCATATCCTGCTCGCCCGAATTAGATGTTTTCAGCAGGGGTTTTCCCCATCAGACAAACGCCGGTTCGATACCATGAGTTCCCCGGCAACCAAACATCTTTCTTTCCCCAGTTCAACGGTTAGGTGGAGAAGCAGACCTCATGGTCTAAACCTCGCCAAAAGACAATAAATTTTAAAAAATTAAAAAAACTAAAAAAAGAAAAGTAAGTACTCTTGCGTCTGATGCTTGGGAGGTTCCTCGGAAAACGCACTGTGATTGATGTTTACAATGATTCCAACTCGTGAATTTGATGAAAAAGAGCCAAGAGATTCTCGCAAGCACTTATCACTTCCGCGAGGAGAGTACCTCATTGTATTTAAAGAGCACCAAGACACTCGCGAGCACCAGGTTACGAACGCCTGTTTTCGGTCGATAGCTCGACTTGGTAGACAACGAGGAGGGAAAATAGCAAATACTTCCCCAGCCACATAGCCATGAGGGGAGCTCGGAGGGTCCCTGGCCCCCCGAGTTTTTTTAAAGTTGTAATGAAAGTACTTTGTAAAAAGTATTGGTCACTTACAATAAATTAATTCATTAAGAAGGGTAATGACACAACTGAACTATTTTACAATAACGTTCATGTTCTTCTAGCATTTTCAGCCTTTGCAATCCATTGTAATCACTCTTTTGATCCTTCTAAACAATTTCAAATATTACATTTGGACAAAAATATCCCAAATTAATATTTATGAACACCTAGAAATTTTTGCGTAATTCTTCCTTCACCAGCTCCAATGGACAAATTGAAGAAAAATCCAATAAAGTTTTATTTCGTCGTTACTTCGGTCTAATGTCCATCTCCCCTTTTATCTAATCGTTGTCTATTCACTCCACTCTTCTTCTTCTGTTTTAAATTCATTTAGTCGTTAAACTTTCTCCTACGCTACCATTAATGTGTCACACATTCTAATAGAAGTGAATTCTATGTAATTTCTGACATGGATATCGAAAAACGTAATCGTTGAAAGTTTCAAAGTACTCTTCTTAAGGGTTATTTCAACTAAAATGCAAAATATGGTTGTATTGATGAGAGAGCAGAAAAACAATTAAAATCGTATGCTAAACAGTAGATATGCATCTTCACTCGCATGACTGTTGACTGTTCCCCCCCCCCACCACCACCACCACCACGCGTAACGTGTGGCGGAGGACAATTCTCACGTATCGTATGTATCATGTACGTGACAGAATCGAATAAGCAAAATTATAGAAAGTCTGTGAAAAACATTGTTTTGAAGTAAAGTGATATAAAAATCCATAAAAATCCAAAAATTCAGAGGTCATAACTATGAGTTTTGTGAATTTCTGTGTAATGTGTGTGTTCCTTCTCACTGGATTTTATAAATAATCCATAATTACAGACATGTCAGCATACAATACTAAAAACCCTGAGTATTTTTGTAGGTTTTCTTCGTGGCATTTAATTTTTATAGTTAACTAAAAGTGAGAATTTAATATCACGAAAGTAGAGAAATATGGAAACTAACACATCGATTTAGAATAGTATAAAAGAACCCCACGCAACGCCGGGTAAAAGGAGCTAAAAAACCGAGCACCTCTTGAGAGGTGGTTTAATAGGGAAAAAATTATCTATTCTCGAAACCAATGTTTTAAATGTTGATGTAATTTTGGTATGCTTAACAGTACAAAAAAATCTTTTTATTTTTATGTTTTATTTGTTTAAAATTTATTTTCAAATTCCGCTGAGAATTTCTGCTAGTTGTATATAAATGGTCAAGGTGTATTAGAATATATATTATAAACGATAACGTAATCATTATTGAGATATTTATTCAACAGTAATTATTTTTTCCGTCGTTAATTTCCGTCTACAATTTAATTGGACTCTCAACTCAATATCAGAACTAAGAAGCAAACCATATCGACGAAAATAGATCTCACAATTTATCAAATCTGAGAAGTACAGTCTCAGAAACCTCACAGACGGAAAACCTCTCGGTTGATGTGACGGAACAAACAAAGTCGCAGCTCGTAAAGAATTCTAGAAACTATTCTATTCTAGAATATGCTGCAACCGCAACACTAAGCTAAATCTATGCGTGACGCACTGCCACAACCGCGATGTTCAGTGAGATCGCCAGCGCCTTCGTCACGGCTCTCGACCATCGCCAGCTGTCGGCTGCCCAACGACACACGGCAGCGATGCAGGGACCTTGATTAAGAGAGAACCGTCAGGGAGGAAATGTAGTAATAATAATAAACATTTAACAGAAGACGTTGAAATTATCACTCCCTATTATAAATACCAAGCAAGACCTACAATAGAAAACAAGATTTTAAACTATATTATGACTTACCAATACACTCAGATAAAACAGTCCCTGCTAATAGACCAGATATTATACTACGTAATGTCAGGGAGCGAAAAGCATTCATCATTGATGTCACCCATCCAGCAGATCATAACATTGACAAAGCAGAAATGGATAAGATTTAAAAATACATCCCACTTTCAATAGAATATAAAGACATTTATAAACTCGAAACTGTAGATTCTACCAATCGTTGTTACAGCAAATGACCTCTCAAATAAGAACCTGCAAAACAATTTGGAAGAACTGAACTTGCATCCCCAAAACTTATTCTCATGATCCAAAAATCTGTTATCTTAGAAACTTGCCGTATTGTTCGCACCGTGCTTAACTTACCACTTACCAAGCCAGGAATGAGGCATGCTAGATAGCCCCTCAAACCTTTTTAAAAATCGGGCGAATATCCCCGAGAAGAAATTGAATAATAATAATAATAATTCTTCAATAGCTAGCCAAAATCTTTAACTTTGGTAAAACCCTATTATAAATTTGTCCACCACCTGCTCTGGAAAAAAGAAATGCCAGCCTGTACTGAGATAAGCAAATCATTACAGACAGAACACTTTATCATAGTCCGCCAGATATAATATTAAAAGGAAAACTTTTATAATTGATGTAGCTGTTCCTTCCACTAACAATTTAAAAAAAGATGGAACAAAAAGAATTTCAAAAATATCAGACACTTAAGACAGAAATTCGAAAGATTTGGAAACAAAATGAAGTATTAATTATTCCCCTCATAATTTCAGTCACTGGAGTTATTTACAAAAAAAAAAAAAAAAAAAAACAAAAAGGGAATCATGTAAGATTGCCAATAACTACAAATGTACTGCTAGAAATGCAAAACTCCGTTTCATAACAAACATGCCACCTAACAAGGAAATTTCTCACTCTCGACTAACGCAAAATTTTACTTCCGGCTTGGCGTATAAGCTCACCCCAACTACCTCTTTGAACAGAGAAAATACCATTGCAGAACATAATAATAATACTTTATTCCTTCAATAATACAATACATAATTCCTGAAATAATACAAAGATTGAAATGTAGCAATTAATAATCACCTATATCAAGTATAACTGTGTTTATGTTGAGAAGAAAAAAAGAATAACAATAAAATTTTTCAAAATAATTGTCAATCCATTCTGCCTTCCATTTCAAAACTACAAATGAATTGAGCTGCCACTGCAACGCATGCTTATCCGCTACTATAGAATTCTCACGAAACACTTACACTTTTTATAAGTTATGAACATAGTTTGGGTAATTAGGTACTATTGTTTTGCTACCTTAAAATGCTAACAAGAAAGTTTAAGTCGTTCAAATCATTGAGCCAATTTTTAATTTTCCTTGCAAATATTTTTAAATTTTACCAAGATACATGTGTTTTAGCAAAGAAAGATTTATTGACCCTCGGTCTAATTTTTTTTTTTTTTTNTTCTATTAGAGTAATATAAATTTCCCGAATATAATATAGAATTTCTCATATTTCCGGAAAATACTACGCGCAGTTTTTCATAGCGGTTTCAAGCAGCTATAATTGTGTTGTATGAATGTGTTGCATCTGCCGCCCTTCCCTCGTTCTCCACCAATAAGAGGCAAGCATCGAGTGACAACTAGCGCCGCCATTGGGGTCTTGAGAATTTGTGCGCAGTGAATATCGCTGTCATGAGAAATTACGTGCTCTGAAGTTGTGGAAACGACAAAGGATTCTCTCTCGCTTCAGGTCTCCTCACAAGACGAGGCGCTGCGAGCGGAGGTTGTAGAAACCACAGGGCGTAACTGAGGTACAGAAATACGCTGTGCTCTTATTGTGACGGTAGACGTACCGGAAAACTTTTAAATTAAAAAAAAAATTGTTGTGAAACTTTTAATTTATTGCTGGGAAGCGTGAGCTTTCAAATTGATGATGCAACCATAACTTGATGTTTGAATTCTTGCATCAGGAAGTATTGGTAGATTAATTCTTTAGTCCGTAAGAGCTTGCCTTCAAATTTGGGAAATTCCCTCTTGTAAATAAGAGTTAATATAATATTTGTCTACATATTGGGTTACGTGTGATATTTCTGTGTGTTTTCAATTTCAACTAATTTTCTGTAATTATATACTTTACAATTTACATATGATATCACAAAAATCCAAGGCTACAAGTTCAGTATTATGTACTTAGGAAGCGGCGATTGCGTATTGGTTAACGTTTGCCCCTCACATAAAATGCACTGGTAATACGCTATGAAATTCAGTAAAACGAAAGTGAATAAAATGAAAAGGTAAAATTAATTAATTAGTTAGATGCAATTAGATGCAGATTTGAACAGGAAAGATGTAAAGAGGATATGCTACAAGGAGGAATAAAAAAGGAGAATTAGAATTTAAAAAAAAGACCCATGGAATGTTGTAGAATGCCCACGAGATCACAATATCACTGTCAATTTTATATCAGACATATGAATTAAAGTACAATAAATGAAAAAAGGAAAAGGTGTTGCCAAAATTGCACATTGTAGTTTCACAAAGAAAATTTTCCCAAGGAATAGTGTAGTGAAAACAGCGATCCTAAGGGGCTGAGTGGAATTCATTGTTTCAAAAGAAAAGGTTTCATTGTTATTTTGATTGTCAATAGTGCAATCATTTAATATATAAGTATTTAAGTATATCAATCATAGAACTAAAAGGTATCTATAATATAAGAAAGAAAATTTTTGATAAAGTAAATTCTTCAACTTAATGTTCGAATCGTACGAAGAATGTTTTCCTTGTACCCTCATGAAATTGAAGGAATAATTATAATTATTAGATACAGATTTAATTTCTCCTTATACATAATATTTTCGCGTATTTTGTCTCATCTCAACTTGTAAATAAAATATTGATTAATGATTAAATTAAATACACCATACAAACTAGAAAAAGCGGTAACTTGAGTCTCTGATCAAAATTCTTTTAAATAGGGCTAAAGTCGTCTCTGCCATAATTATTACTATGAATGAATGGTGAGCAATTTTATTTCATTCCCTAGCATGAATACTACGTACATAAATGAGATAACCAATTAATGCGGACAATGGACATGCCTCTTCGCAATACTCCGTAATTACTATCGTCATAGTAAGTGTATGACAGAAATAGTCACAAAAGTACAGTAGAGATGCCACTGTAGTTGATAATAACCCCTCACATTTACATAATAGTCATTTAAACTACTTACAACGCATAAGTCACCTTTACGTTGTCTTCTCTGGTAATTTCAAAGCTCCCTTTACCATTTAGAACAGACATAAATTACGATCGTCTCTCACAGTTATTTTCTCGTCACATAACCCGAGCCAGGCCAGGTCTCAATGCTTTCTATCCAGAAGTTCCTCAGAATCCTCAGAAGAAGATCGTAACTCGTCGGTATGACTGAAGATTATTATTTATCAGGTAATGACTTCTAATTAACTCATAAGTTAGAAATTATAGATTTTATCTTTACAACACATATGACACATTTTACGATTTTGGAATGAGATGTCGATTTTATCAGTTACTCATTACCGAGAAGAGTTAATGAGTCTAAGAAACTAAAGTGAAGAGTCTAAAGTGAAGAAACTAATGAGTCTAAGAAACTAAAGAGAGCTAAAGTGAAACCTTTACACAAGAAAGGTAACAAACTTAATATTGGAAATTACCGACCAATATCTCTACTACCCACTTTCTCAAAAATCCTAGAAAAATTATTCTATAAGCGTCTTCTAGATTTTTTATCAAAATATAACATTCTCTCTGACGATCAACACGGTTTTAGGAAATCCTTTTCCACTACAAGCGCCATATTTTCCTTCTTAAACGATGTTACCACATCTCTAGACAGTGGAGAAAATCCTCAGGGTGTTTTTCTTGACTTATCCAAAGCATTCGATGTCATCGATCACGGAATTCTCCTTACCAAATTGCATTCTTTAGGCATTCGTGGACTTCCACATCAATGGCTAACTTCTTATTTAAAAGATAGATATCAACAAGTAGAAATATCCTATACTAAAAATAAAATACTTGAGCGTTGTCTTTCAGAAACAAAGCCACTTACTTGCGGAGTACCCCAAGGATCAATTCTCGGCCCTATACTCTTTTTATTGTATGTGAACGACATGTCATCATCCACATCAGATTGCAAAATGGTTCTTTTTGCTGATGACACTAATTTACTATGTAAACACGCCAATGCTCAAAAAGTTTTGTCTAACCTTTCGACTTGGTTCCATGCAAATCGTCTCATTGTAAACACTGACAAAACAGTGTCTATGTCATTTCACAATAGTATCACAAAATCTTTACCCCAGGTTTCTCTTTCTTTAAACGGAACACAATTAAAAACTGTTACAAATACAAAATTCTTAGGTCTCCATATTCAAGACAACCTCAAATGGAATTGTCACATTGACAATCTTAATTCCCAATTAAGCAAATTGTGTTACGCATTCCGAATCTTAGTTAACGCAGTTAGTCCACGTATTTCCCGTTGCGTATATTTTGCAAACGTTTACTCCCATTTACGTTACGGCATTACCTTCTGGGGTAATTCCGGTCAGAGTATTCAAACTTTCAGAATTCAGAAGAGGATAGTTCGGATAATTTGTAAATCTCACCCCCGAAACTCTTGTAAACCTTTATTCAAGGAATTAAATATCTTAACACTTCCCTGCATTTATATTTATGAAACGGTCGTGTTTGTTAAGACCGAATTACTGAAGTGCCACCCTTGCTTTATACGAAACAGTCTCGTTCACGAACACTATACACGCAATAGTAGTAATATTCATCGCCCTAGAGTGTCAACCACTCTTTGCCAAAAGGGACCATACCATTCGGGAATCGTTCTATATAATTCCCTGCCCAAGAATATAAAAGATATTATGAAATTGAATATCTTCAAATCCGCGGTTAAAAACTACCTCCTGCACCAGTGCTTCTACACTGTAAAAGAATTTATTGATTTTAACAAAAGTTAAATTCGTCTTGTGCTTTATCACGCCATTGCTGTAGTACTTTTTAAACAACTTATAACAATTTCAAAAACTATTTTCTTGCATGATTGTGTTGTCTTATGGCTCATATTAATTTAGTTTTATGTGTACTCAACATTGGCACGTTTGTGTACATAAATTCTGTAGCCCCATCCTGGCCCGGGTTTTTCTCCGGTTTTCCTTCGGGTAGAGGCGGATTTATCATACAGGTTCTCTAGGCTTTGTCTAGGGGCGGGTCTATTGTAACAATAAATCGTGAATTTAGTGTTATTTCAATTTTTAAGCACTATACTCAGAATAATCTATAGTTCGATAATAACTTACATGTAATTTTTTGCTTAAAATTACAAACATATTGACATTCTATTAGTATTATAACTCGCAGCTAACTTTTTATCTTATCTAGGAATTTTTGCTGAATTTTTTGAATCCGCCTCTGCCTTAGGGCCCTTGATCGGAATTGATGGGATGGTCCCTTGCTTGCTTCCGGAGAGTAAATTAGTTTTTTTTCCCTCCACGTGGTCATACGCAGTTTGTACTGTTTTTTGACAATAAATTTATTTAGAAACAGTAAAAATCTAGACTATAATCGATTTTCACCGACGACAATTATCGAAGCCGTAAGTACTAGAGCTCGTTAATTGAGCGTTCACCATATCATCATCTTCACTTTTGGAGAAGTTTATTTTAGAGATTGACAACAAGCACGGTAATCGTGTAAACCACTTCTTTGACGAATTTAAACATTCTTGCGTCATCCGTCTCTGTTGCCAAGTGCGAGCGATTATCATCGAAAGAGAGAGAGAGGAGAAAATTGGGAGGTTCGGGAAAGTTCGGGATGGAGCAAGGCAAGTCTGGCATTTAATTCATAGGTAGAGACCGTAAAAGGAATGTCCTACCCTCCACTGCCACCTGTCACTGATATTGCGACATTACACTACGGTCGGAGCGATAACTTAGACACGCTGGTGACAGTGTCCTCCCCGCCACTGGAATGGAATCACAGGCTAGGGGGAAGGGAGGGGCAATAAATGAAACATACTATAAGAATAAAAACTATTTCATACAGTAATTTGAGAATATTTGTAAAGCAAGTTCATGTTTAATATTATTTAAAACTTGTTTTTAATATATTAAATAGAGTAATATATAACTATTTCTATAACATATATAGTATCGTAAAAATATCAATTCTCTCAAATGCCTTACCGCTTGAGAAAGCGATTACAAAAACAAATTTAAGCCGAAAAGACAGGTTACGCATGTCGAATAGAAAATAACGTTGCACCTGAATGCAATTACGAAAATACACTAAATACAACAATAATCTTATACACAACAATTTTTTAAATATATTTTCCTTTAATTAAAAATAATAAATTTATTGTCAAAAAAGCAATTAAAAACTGCGTATGGCCACATGGAGGAGGACATTGAACTAATTTACTTATTCTTTAAAGGTGTGTGTAATTAAAGAACGATAATGATAACTAAAATATTTAAAGGTTTGTAATTAATGGACGATAATGGTAACAATTATTAAGGTAGTAAATTTGTAAAAATTGAGAAATTATCGGGTATTTTGAATGTGTTTGTAATGAAATATAAATACCCGACAAGAGAGATTAACTTCATTCACATCAATGAAGTACCTCACGAGGTGTGTTCAACGCAAGGGTACTTCGGGAAATGGACTTCCAAATTTAGGGTACTTGGTGAATTTCAACGAAACATTGAAGTTTATTCTTGTAAACGTATTTATTGTTGGTCTTATAAAATAATCTGGAGCAAGTAATTACCAACAATAAGGTAAATACTTCAAAAAGGTCTTTTTTCCTGAAAATTCTGCATCCAATGTGTTCATTGACTTTGATGAGCAGTTAAGAAATGAAGAGACGAGAGAAACAGATGGAATGTTATTTATACAGATCTCAAGGTAAATATAGTGAGATGTATCATCGGAGCCTAATTAGCAGAGGAAGTGGAATTGCTCTTTCTTCTACTGCTAAGATACGTAATCTTGCATGTCACGTCATTTTATTCCCAAAGTTCCCAAAATGGAGGCATAAAAATTACCATTATTTAAGTGGGTCTTACTACCTCCGATACCTTGTTTCATTTAATATGCGTAGTTCCAAAACATATCCCTGTCGAGACTTAGAAGATTATCTTCAAATTATAAAACTATGTTCACATCTAATTTACAACATTCAGTATCACGTGGCTCCTTGCTCGCTTGCATCAGAGTGAGTATATTAAGAGTGTGGCCAAGGGCTCTAATGACCTTGATGTTGGCGAGCCCTAAAGACCCCCCCCCCAAAAAAAANTTTCGTCAAATTGATACGTTATTCAAATATACATTAATATATAAGACTCTCTTTCGAAAAAGATTAATTAGTTATGTGTAGTATTGCAAAACATGCAAAAGTATTTCGACACAACTTTATTGAAATATATTTAGAAATTCGTATAAATGTTTTGTTTTAAACATTGGTTTCTTTCTTGTCGCGTCCCCCTCTTACGACATTCCGCGACTTTTCATGTTTCTCTCCTAATTCTGTTTGTCCTTCTATATGCTGCTCCTCCTCAATCATGGATATGTGGACATAGTACTTATCATTCTAACCTTTCAGACCTCCTTTTATTTCCTTTATTTCGTCAATGTAGTTTTTTAGGTATCCCATATTACTTTTCCGTTGCAATCATGTCTGGTACCATCTCAGTTATTCCTACAGTATTCTTAAGGTATTTTACTCGTTCTGGTCCATAAAAGATACAATCCCAAAAGACACGATCTCTCGTCTCTTCTCATTGTCCACAGCCACACTGCTCTTCACCCACCAATTTGAATATGCGCAAATACACCTTATAATCTCCATGTCCTGTCAACATTTCCACATCTGGATTCGGGCTGAACCATTTNACACTGCTCTTCACCCACCAATTTGAATATGCGCAAATACACCTTATAATCTCCATGTCCTGTCAACATTTCCACATCTGGATTCGGGCTGAACCATTTTCTTCTCCTCTCGGCGAAAGTTACGTCAGGTATAAACACATATAGTTGTCTCCATTTGGTGATCTATTTCATTCTATTTGCCATGCCTGTATTAATATCTGTGTTATCTATCGCTTCCATCCCTTCTCGTCATATTTCAATACTTTCCCATCCAACACTATCTGTCCTTCTTGTTGCATAACTGCTCTCAATACAAGTTTCTGAACCATTTTCACTAATGGTTACACTCCAAAAAGTACGTTCAGGGCATCTGTATACATTTAATTGCATTCGGACGGAAACCTGGACACCCATCGGTCTCAGTCTCTCTAGACTCACTATGCACGAATCCGGTGCGCTCGGCCACCGTGTTTGTACTTAGTGCTCTTAAGCATTTCAAACCATTTAAGCGAGTTCGTGAATATCGTATGTACTATGATATTAACTAATAGACACAAATTAAATCGTGCTTTTTCTTAATTATTCATTTCGTTGTTTTAAAACAATTAGAATAATAATAACGAACAAAAAAATAAATAAAAATAATAATAGTAATTTATTGGTCAGCTACTGAGCAATGCTCGGTGGCAGATAGAAAAGAATACATACATAATAAAATAATACGAAGTTAAAAATCAAATGATCAGTATCTATAAAATGCTTAGAAAATTATTACACATGGTTACTACGAGAAAGAAATTAGGTTGAAGAAATTAACTATCTACATGAGGCTCACATGTGCGTATATTCACATACATACACAAACACATTTTCGCTTACAAACAGTTACAGAAACACACTCATACGTACAAACACGTTCAATATACTCACATATGTTATTACTCCTCCTATACCCTTAGCGCAAAAGTAATTGCTATAACATAAATAAAAGAAATTAATAACTATAAAAAATAAAACCAAAACAGAGTTGCTGAGAGCAATCATGTACACTTCACTACACTTCATTACTTTGACTCCAATCACCTCACTACACTTCACTGCACTTCACATATGTTCCTATTAAACATCTCCGTGATTTAACTAATTTAGTCCTGGTCCCACCTTAATACCTCCGATTGTCTATTTGGATGCGAAGTTCGAAACATATCCCTCTCGAGACGTAGAAGAATATCTTCCAATTATAAAACTATGTTTAAGGTATCAAGCGACTCCACGTAGCGCTCGCTCGCACGAATATGCTCATCTCCGCAATAACGACGCGTTGCCTTATTCGCACACGAAAGATGTCTGTCTCTCTCTCTCACTCTCTCTGTCTCCCCGAAACAACTGCACACGTCGCCTGGCAACCGCTTGATTTCCTCGCCGATTGCTTTGACTCCCTAGAGAGAACACGGCGAGCGGCATAAATGCACGGGGAGATCGTCGTTCCAATCCCGTACATGGTCACTGTTCTCGCTTTCGGGCACGACAAATTGCGGACGCAAAGTAGTCCCCAGCGCCCGGGCACAGAACCAGTCGACATTTCCGATAGCACTTTCTTCACTCACACGCGCAACGCTCATTCGGTGATTAAGATAAAACTGGTTCGGGCGGTCACGAAGAGCGTACTGCGAAATATTGTTGAAAGGACCTCGCCAAGAAGTTGCCGATTTTATGAAGGGAGCGATTGAACTATAATGATTACATCTGACGACGTACATTAATACTCTCAAGTTCATAATTAGTTTACCTTGGCAGGATAAGTACTTTAATTAGAAAATAATTTTCAAGAATTGTTGAGGTAAGGTGAGATACAAACGATTTATATCCTGGAACCCATTCTGGAAATTTATTCCTTCCAAATGTGTTGTGTGCCAGAATTGTAAAATACGAACCAAAACAAAGTACTTCCTAAGGGAGTCGCCTCATATGAGAAGCGTTGTCTCTACGAGACCACCTCAGAGACCTTTGGGTCTCGCAAGTTGAATGAAAATGGTATACAGACCCGGGAGGCGAACGGGATGGCGCAGTTGGTAAGCGCATGAGCGCGTTAAGCTCATTGTCCCGTGTTCGAATTTGGTTCCATCTCCCATTTTCATTCAACATAACATAATAATTATTCCTTTCCTTAGATCTTATAATACAGAAAAATTTGCACACTAATTCGAGTACTATGGACATAGACTATTGTGGAAGAATGGATGGAGTTTTCGTGTAAAATTTTCTGCATGTATAAACCCTGAGGAAGGAAATACATTTTCTGAATCGTAGGCTAGATGTTAATCGTTTAAATTATTGGAGTCAATAATTACTTAGCTAGTTAAGAAGAAAAGTTCTTTTTGCAGACGTTTACTTATCACTAAGTTGTCCATATTTTTCCTGCAACATCTCTCGCGGAAAATATGACATTGTTGACTTTTTCATCACATGATCCTGCCGACACAATTTTCTTGTTTTAATTTAATATTTCTTAATACAAGATTTCTGAGACGTTCCGCGTACTTCATTGTCAAATATATTAGAATATTGTGTAATAAATGATCACGAAAAACGCTTGGAGCACTTCAATCCATTTCTATAAGTAAAAAAAATGGTATCAGTTCGATTCATCGAATTGCAATTTATAATTTTATGATCTGTTTCGAAAAAATAAAGTCTTGTTATGAACAAATTTTAAATAATTGTCGTGCGTAAAAATAAAATACAATGAAACAAACGAACAATTTTTGTATTTTTTCGAAGTAAACACTTTTGTCAGTTTTTATAAGATACGTCAAATTTTATTATCACAACACTGAATATACATTCACAAGCACTATCTCGTACTGGATAAATTTTTTTCTGGACCATTTAACGCAACTCTACGGGATAACTTACATTTCACGTTTGAGATAAGTCAAATTACTAGCTACTGGAAAAGAGAGACGTTCGGTTCGTGGTACTGTGAAAAGAGGTTGCGACACACTCAATGGTTTCGAGACGTTGCGACCGAACCAAGTTAACGGTCCGTAGAATACAACTTCCAACCAATATTGCGAATCGAGAAACTAACGAGAAGAGTAGGAGCAAACCAACTAAGCTAGAGCCACTCGTGTTCCGTCACACCCACTGGGGGAAGGGGGGCTAAGGGGCTAGTTAACTGATTAATAATTGTTATTAATAATACCGGATTAATAAAATTAATTATACCAGAATAATAAAACTAATAATAACCATATTAATAAAATGAGTAACACCATGAATAACGTTACGAAATAATTGTTATTGTTATTAATAATACCAGATTGTTAATTCTTTATGTGATGCATTTAATTTAAAGATAATATTTATAAAATTTGTGTTGTAAAGCCATAATTTTAAAACAAAAATGCTCCCCGGTTAGTTCTTCCCCCCTCTGTATACGGTCTGGATCCGCCACTGGTCTTACCCATTTAACAGGAGTGCTACTATTCATGGTCCGCTTTCTTTCCTCTGTTTTGCCTTCACAAACTATACTTTAAAATATCACTTTTGACATAACTGTTGACCTCTACTGGTTCATTTAAATATTCTAAACTTCAACAAACGCTCAGCATTGATTAGAACAAGCTACCCATTTGCTGACATATGTAAACCATCGTAACGAGTATTTCTGAAATTGTCACCGCAGATATTGAACTAATACTAGAAACGGTTCTTAAATAATCTTAAATGACTCAAAACAGCGGTTGTTTTAGTCAGTGTAAACAATTTCGAGAAAACTTCAGCCATCTTCATTCCTGCATATTTATGTGTATAATCAGAGGACACTGGATAAAGGAAAATTGACATTTTACATTGTCCTGTGGATTTGTTTCTTTCTTCTAACGCAAACCAGGATGGCAGGACGTAATAGTCACTTGAGCATCAGCGCAATAATAATAAAAATAATACAAAAATTTGACTATCGAAATAAAGAGAGAGTGTCTAAACCCTTGGAGACTAGGACTTCAGAACCTTAAACCAGAATATCTTCAGAGCTGTGAAGTGAATTCCGTTGCTACGAAATAATAATAATAATAACAATAATAATAATAATAATAATAATCATAATAATAATAATCATAATAATAATAATAATCATAATAATAATAATAATAATAATAATAATCATAATAACAATAATCATAATAATAACAACAATAATTGAAATCGAAATTTATTTTCAGAATGCATACATATGTAATTAACAACAAAAACATGGTTTTTTTTAGGTTTTTGCATTACTTTTACACAGTTTATACAGTGTTCACATCTTCAATACAATTTTTTCCATTCAGTTATTTTAACAAATAATTTTACAATAAGTTTTATACATACATATTATGATAATAATAATAGAATTTAAATTTAAGTTGAACAAAATATGAAAATTATTTACATTCATTAAAAATATACTTGGTTTCTATGCCTTATTTCTTTCTTTTACTGTTAAGTAATTTCTAGCAAATTTTGCATATATATCTATTTATTTACTTTATTAATTATTGTTAATTAGAATATAAAAAATCTCTCTAAGTTCACAAGAACTTGTCAGAGAGATTATATAGTGTTTTGTTTTTATTTAATACATTACATGTACTACTACTTCAGGTGTAGTTTTACTTTGTTTTTTATTTTTGAATTGATGGTATTTCAATATCATATTATTTTATTCCATTTAGTCTGTTTTATTGTTGACATATTCTAAACACTTATCAACCTATTAATATTTTTCTTGAGATTTACAAGATTTTTTCTATTTAATAATGTGAAATGATAATTTATGAATTATCTCTCATTTCTAACAGCCAATTTTTCAGTTCCTTTTTGAATATATATTTTGAATTTAATTCTATTATGTTGTCCGGTAATTTGTTTACTAATTTTGGTATTATGATTTCTACTTTTCTTTCTCCATATTTATTGAAGTAACATGGGATTTTAAAATTATATTTTATCCTTGTTTTATGTTCATGATCAGGTTTATCTAGAATGTTTGAGTTGAATCTACATTTTGTTAATAAATTAAATGCGTATAAGTTCTTTATGTTTAGAATTTTCTCATTGGAATACATTATGTTCTTTTTAATTGAATTATTTTCACTGAGACTTTTGAGTGCTTTATTTTGTAAATTTTGTAGAATTTTAATGTATGCATTGGAAGTGGAACCCCAGATGGTAACTCCATATCTTAAAACAGAATCAAATAAAGCATAATAAATAATTTTAGTATATAATTAGGCATAACATTTTTAATATTCCACATTCTCCATAGACAAGTTCTAAATTCTTTTTGTTATGTATAAGGTATGTTCTTTCTATATAAAGTTGGTATCTATAATAACTCCTAAGTATTTAAAATTACTTAATAATTCTATACTCTCAAATACAATTTACGAAATTTTTATGTATACATTTATTATTATGGAATGTTGTTATTGACTCTTTTCTTTTAGTGTGTACGGTAGTGATATGTATTAATTTGGTTTTATTTTTATTTAAAGTGAAACAACTTTCATGAGTCCAATTTTGAAAGTTTTCAAACTCATTTTGTAAATTTTGAAGGGCCTTTTCTTGATCTTTATTAAATAAAATTATAATATTGTCATCTGCATAAATAAAAAATTTACATTTTTTGAAACATTCCTTTACATCATTCACTTCAATGATGTAGAGTAGTGGGGTCAAATAACTGCCTTGAGGAATACCTTTGTCCAAATTTATCCTGTCACTATATGTATTATCTATATTAACTCTATAGGATGTGTTACTTAAATAACTTTGAAATAATTTTAATGTAATTCCTCTAATTCCAATTCTTTCTAATGTTTCCCCTAATTTATCATGATTAATAACATCATATGCTTTTGACATGTCTATCGATAACATTAAAATATGTTCACATTTATCTAGTCTATTATTTATTAAACTTGCAAAATTCTCTAAAAGCTTTTCTGTGCTTTTGTTACTTTGGTATACGAACGGTTAATTAATAATAATTTTAAACTTATCAATATAATTTGTAAGTTTAAGTGAAATATATTTTTGAAATATTTTTCGTATAGAGTTGAGTATCGATATCGGTCTGTAATTGTTATAATTTAGGAAGGAACCTTCTTTTATGTGTCGGTCTTATAATTGCTTCTTTTAATTTTGATGGAAATTCTCCTAATTTAATGCTTTTGTTAAGAATGTTGGTTATTAATTTAATTAAAATTTTATCATTCTCTTTTATATGTTCAATTTTTATGCCGTCTATACCTGGTACCTTTTTGTCGTCCATCTTTAAAACTATCTTTCTACTTTCATCTTCATTTGTTTCTGTCAAGTAAAAGGAGTTAACTACTGGATTGTTATTATTAATATTGAATGTTTCTATACTACATTTATGTGCTATTGGATCTATTTGGTTTTAGAAATTATATGCAAAATTGTTGCTTATATTTTTGATATTATCTATTTTTCTTAAATTTGCAATTATCATTTTTTTTACAACGGTTAGTTTTCCTTTACTTCCTAATAATTCATTTATTATATGCCATGTTTTATTTGCATCTGATTTATTTTTTTTCAAATTGTTTATGAAAATATAGTCTTTTATGTTTAGATATTTGAACAGTGATTTCATTTCTTAATGATTTGTATTCTACTCTAAGTGAATTTTTAGCATATAGATTTACTGTGGTTATATTTTCCATTTTTTGAAAACTGCATCTCTTTTTGACTTTAATTTCATAATTTCATCATTCGTCGATGGTTTTAGATTGGTATTTTTCCTTTTTGTTATCCCATTTGATTTACTACTTGATTGTTCAAAACTTTCCCTAATAGCTTCATAAATTACACTTACTTCTTTATTTTCAAGATCTTCCATATTTAATCTATCTAGGATTTTAGTTAAAAATTTTTATTTACATAATAATTTTTATTTCGCCTTATATCCTGTCATCGGTTTATTTTTTAATTTTTGTATTCGATAGACATGCCTATAGCATAATTATCAGATAATTTAAGTATAAATATATGGGTTTACACTTTTATAATTTCCTCTAATGCTTATGTGGTCGTATATAATAATAATAATAATAATAATAGTAGTAGTAATAATAATAATAATAATAATATTAATAACAGTAACAATACAATAAATTATTCACAAACTAATAGGTCAGTCAGGTGAAGACAATCTTTGTCTGAATTGTATCATTAGTGATACAAATGAATCTAATAGCTTTCTTCATTGCGTATTGAAGCGATCAAACAAGGAATAAAAAATTAAAATGAGAAACAAGCACACAGACACAAATCACATTACTCATCGTAATGTATGAAGTGTATTGAGTCAAAAAGAAATAATTTTAACGATGAATAGGAAATATAAAACAGAAGGGTGAAGGAACCACTTAACGGAAACCGTCAACTTTTTACGTCTGAATGTTAGCTCTCCGCTTCTGAGTTGAGTGAAACCAATAGGTGTCACTAGGTGGAAAGCATTAGCTCTGAAGAGTGTACGTTTCCTTGGAGAACCCTTCCGTCACCCGTTAAGCTTTCTCGCAAGGAAGTCTGCTGCGCGGCGCCCTCCCACAGCAGACACGGGAAAGAAGAGAGTCTGCTTCCTCTCAACGTCACAGCATCCACATGCTCTTCCTCTTAAATCTCCCTCACAGCACGATTGCCTCTGATGCTTACGAGTTGATTAATCGAGTTCTTTTCTCCAAGTATCTCAATATTTTTCATATTGTAAAGGTACTCTTGATAAAATTTCGAGTAGGCTATGATTATTGGTAAACATTTTAATCGCTTTTTGAACATACAAAATTAGAGAATTTTTGAAGGTGAGGTTATAATTTTGATTCAACATAAGTTCTTGTTTTGTACATATGGTGGTATCAATAATTCCTATTTTCTCTTGCAAACAATTATATTAATAATACCTGTTGAGGTCCCCTTCAATGAAAGTTATACCCATCACTCTTTTAACATTTATGTATTAATACCATCCACACCATTATCTAGTAATTACGCTCCTTAAGTGGAGAAAATTGAATTTTGGATAATGAAACCGAACAGATAGTCATAATGACAGTTTAGCGAGTTGCGTTAGTGTTTGGCGGGATGCCTATGCACCTACGTGTCAAGTTGAAAATAACCACCGCAGACAAAAAATATACCTTTTAAACACGAACTTGTATTAATATAAATAGATAGCATAAATGATATAGCATCCGTGAGATAAACTTTCCGAAAGCATAAACATCTTTTGAGAAACGATCGCAATGATAAGATTAGAAGTTTAAACGAAAAGCGTAGGCTATTCAATGAGTATACTTGTATGAGAGATGGATTGTATTTCAGGGAAAGCTTCCCGGAAATAATTCCCCGCGAGTTACCTCGGAATAAAATCGTTATACAGAAAATACATTTTAAAAGGTTTTTATTTGAAATAGACATCATAATATTGCATTGTCAGAGAGTTTCTATATGTGTGCCAACTTCCAATTCAATCGGTTGAGCGGAACTGGTTTAAAATTCGGATGCAAGATTTTGCCCAAACATACTAACAAGTCATGTTAAATAAAAGCTCGTAAAAATCCATATCTACTAACATACTTTTTATACAGCTGATTTTGAGACAATTTTTTGAACTCATTTGCACTGAGAAAATACAATGGATGTAAGTACCCCAGAACTGGATGCAAGATCCAAACTCAGAGGAAGGAAAGAATTTCTATAAATAAAGTTCGTATACTATAAGGTGGAGATGTCATATCCAAAGGTTTAGAAAAACCCCTTCTTTTCTATGAATTTTGATCTCGCACCCAAACCTATTCTCTCAGAGAACAAATCGTGTACAGGAATTCAGTTTCTTTTCGTCAACCCTGAATAATATGAATGTATAAGGAGGGAAAATGAATTAGTCTTCATAAAAACATCTTCTATGAAATGACGTCCATAACATAAACCACTGTAATATATCTGATAAATAATTCGCATCGTTGCTAATACTATCCTAGTTCGGCACATCTCTCGAAGTTAATTGTGTTTCCATGCAAACAATGTCTACGATGAATGATGTTATTCGTCCTGCAGACACGGGTTGTTTTTCAGGAATCCCAACTCACGCCATGCGCTCGAGGGCTACCAGCATTCGAAGACCCTCTCAGTTAATTACTGAAGCATTATGGCTCAAGTATGTGTTTAAGCTCATCTCTACAGTGAATTATGGAGGGTTCATAAACTAGACTTACTAACACAGCTGGAGCTCCGTTCGTCCCAAGCATCTATTTTTAAATGAAATGATTATAGAGGAGAAAGTGGCTGGAATGAATAAATAGAACAAGAGGTGATAATGTATATTGGGTAATACATTACTAAAAGACTTCGCTGAAGTAATGTGACAGGATTTCATGATGCGATAGTTTGACGTGAAGACCGTAGGTAAAACAGGCATTAATGAAAATCCATACTTCACACTAATATATAAATACGTTACGCGAATGTGTGTCTGTCTTTTTGCTAATTATTCACGACAAAACCACTGAACCAATCGTGATTAAATTCGGTAAGGATATAGTTTAGATGTCGAGGATGAACATAGGCTACCGTTTATTTTTAAAATGTATGATAAGAAACATAAAAATGGTTTTTTGACAATAAATGTCGATGAAAAGGGGATAAGAGAGATTAACATTCGCTTACGCTGCCTAAACGGTTAGAGATAGGTGATAACTCTAAATGGCGATAAGGTTCACCTCAAAGAGTTCTACAATAAAGTCTGCGACCGCATGTCTATCCACAAAAAATAACATACATTATCGATAAAACGTTATTGAAAGTAGAAGTCAAAGTGCTTTAACTGAAGACAATAATTTAAGAAGAAGAAAATCAAACATCATCAAAGTTTAATGGATAATTTTAATGAAATGGTGCAGTTGCGTCGAAAATTCAACCGGCGCGGCTTCCAAAAGATGTATACAGCTCTGTTTTGTATTAAACTTGTATAATTATGGGTTTAAAAAATAGGATGTTGAACATGTTTTTAAAAATCAGTAAGTACATGTATTTTGATCTTACAGCAGAACTAGATTTTAATTTTTCCTGAGTAAAGGTAGATTGGTCTAAAAAAACCTGGACAGCGCCGGGTAATCACCTTATGTTATATAAACGATACTTTAGTAACTCGAGTCAAAAATGTTTTTAGGGCCAAGATTTTGAAAAATGTAAATACTGATGAGTATAATTCTAAGAAACTGTAAAAATGAAAATTTTGGATCGAACAGTCCTCACTAATTTTCAACAGTCTAATTGATTATTTTTCATGAATAAAATCATAGAAATCATACTTAATATCACTTAATTTCGATACTATTCTGAAAGCTAGCGAACTGTTGAAAAAAATTTGCCATTGTTTTCCGTAAACTAGATGTAAATTTGGTCTCATTTTTGGCTGAAAGCTAATGTTGCACCTGGTATTTCATAACTCCATGCAGTATACTGATTATTATTCCCCAAGACTTTTTCAATGCAATATATATAGTCATTAGAAGGTTTATGGGGTGCGTTAATGTTTCCGGGACCTTTATTACTGCTGAAGACATGTTTTGCAAACAACCTATAAATTCAGGATCTCCTTTGGCAAGTTTTTCGTCGGAGACCTCCTCTTGCCTTCATTCTTATTCGGTCTTCATAACTCTAATCCACGAGGCCTGAGGATACAGATTCTTGCACTTCTTAGGATGGTTCATTAATTGCTCACAAATATTTCGAAATATTTTAATGTAATAATAATTGTTCAGATATACGAAGAAAAAATTAAATGCGGGATACAAAAGTATTTCACAAATATTTTCTTCGAAAACATGCATATATTTACATTAGTTAATAAACACATACATTTTATTCCCTTCCGAAAAACTGCAAAGTGCCTTAGTTTTGATATATTAAGTAAAATTTCTGACAGACAATTTCAACATATCACTTACAACCATTACTGGCTTAGAGGATCATTCTCACATATTCGTTTGACTTGTCTAGTTATATTATTTTAGCTTTCACGAAATTGAAAAGACGCGGGTAAAAGTAGCACTGAGGTGTAGGACAAATAGAAAATGACGTGAGGTATTTGTTTGTTTTATCAGAGTAAACTATAGAAACAAATTGTTACATTTTCGGTATCCGCATCTGTTCGTTTATTGAGATATTTGTTGTGTAGGTGTAACGTGAAGGATATAGAATATATATTATGTATATTGAGAGACAAATTCGTAGCTTATATCCTCTTTTAGAGCAAAGTGGATGTTAATCTATGTATCCCTCTAAGTGCTCTAGGAGTGTTGCTTAAAGACTACTCACAGCCATTTACAGATTTTGGGGAAGGTACATGCAGATAATGTTGTAATGTGAGGAAGATAAAAGAAAAATTCAATAACGTGAAAATTAATGCACTGCTGGAAAGATAATACTTTAACTCCATCCCGAATATTTTTATATACAGGAACACAAAGTAATTTTATCTTCGAAGTACATCGGTTTAGTGGACGTATGCTCTACAACAACAGGAAAAAAATCAGGATTGTTAGAATCCAATCAATTTCCTGTACATCAATCGTTATCGGGGTGTCCGATAATAAAACGCATAAAAAACTCTCCATCGTTTGGGTCGTTCACTGCAACCAATAGTTGGAATCTGTAAAAGGTTAATATCATAGGAAAAACTAATAGATATTTTACTTTACTATTGGAATATTGTTAATTTTGGCTCCAACAATTTTTTTTCAATTTTCTATGAATTCTGTTATATTGGAATGTAAAGACAATTAGAAAATCTAGAGTCTACTACAGATATGTAAGCTATGAGGTAAGACGTACGAATGTTTTATTGTTAACAGTGCAAGTAGAAGCAAGAGAGAACATACCAACACGTGTTTTACGTCTCCAAGACACAGATATTATTTTCATCTCTGCTTTCCATGATTTATCAGTACATATATGATTTGATTACGTTAGAATAATTAATTTTTGTGAAATTAACATTTTTGAAAATAAAGAACTAACGACCTAATGGAAGTTTCCAGTCAGGGATGGATCCAGCAAGCGATCTTGGGGATACGGCGAAACTTTGTCACCTCCCCCACTCCCTGCGATAGTTTCGTCTTCCGAGGAATCGCCTGTTTTATTAACAGTGGAAATAAAACACATTTATTGCAGCCGAAGTATTTACTTAGTTTCCAGTCTTGTACATGCAACGATGTGGTTCTTTTGAAATGCACTTCTGTAAACAATAACATTGCGCTGCGTACAAACAAATCCTTTACCATACATAAATGCAATGGAAAGGATAAGTAGTGACAAGTCACGTAAATCTCGGTGATGTTAACTAGGAACACGGTTCTAGATATTGTAAATCAAATGAAATAAAAATTAACGAATTGAACGCGCTCCTTCATTAATTTTACAAAGTCAAATTCCCCCTCCCCCGGGTCCGCCACTGTCATCAGTATACAGCGTGTAATACAGATGGTGGATATACTCGTATTTCATCTCCTCCCCTTTATCCCCGCCAGATTCCAAAGACATATGACCGCATGTCTCGGGTATCATCAAACATTGTGATGGGGAATGAAGAATGAATCACTGATTCTTCTAGGTCTTATGAGGAATCTGAACCCACAACTTCTAACACTATGTATATCTTCATTAGTTAGAGATGGAACAGACTCATCTATTTTTTGGCTCAAAAATCATGATTTATAATACCCATTGCTTTGACTCATAATTTATGTATCTCACGATCATTTAAGAATGGTCTCACGTGTTCTCGAATTATAGGAGAGAGAAATTAATTTATTGTCTCTAGTACGATTTCATATGCTTGTAAACATTTTCGTACCGTATTTTCCACATCTAGAAATCGAAAGTGGGCGAGGAATAAACTGGGACGAATTTTTGTGACATCAAAATTTTAACTGAGGAGCTAAAAATATAATTTTCCGAATTTTTTGAAAAACCGAACCATAAGGGATATGCTTAATAAACCTAGATCACATATTCATCTCTATACAAAATAGTGAAACACTATTGAAGTAATATATATAGAGATATACCAGATATTACCCATGCGAGTTAGAGCATGGCTTGAGCTAAAAAATCCAGTTGATTATCATTTCTCATTTCACAAGAGATTTCTCAAAATTTCTGACCCAAATGCACTTAAATCTTTATGAATTTTGTTACAGGATTCAATCATATAAATATAGAAACAAACTTTAATTTTATTATGCAAAGTTCATACTTTAAGACGAATTCTAGCCAAAATGACGTTGAGTTTGTGTTAGAGAGACACTTTACCCTGCCTTCCCTGTTGTCACCGAACGCACTCAGGTTTGGTCCCAGACATACTTTATTATTTGCTGAAAAATATGCGTCTCAAAAATAATAGGTTTACTAAGATTTATTTCGTACTTAGGAACGTCTAAAATTTATTTTTTTCCCTAGAATTAGGAGTGGATACTTCGTGTGGAGGCCAATACTTAGAAATAATTGTTGCTACAGGGCAGTTGCAAAAGATGATGTGGATAATAATGATGGTTATACGTGGCTACTGATACATGTTATGTTTAGGGATATCAATGAATGGAAATAATGATTTATATTGTTTAGGAAGGTATATTGTTGATATTTGTGAACATGCAGGTGTATGTATTGTTGTTGTATACTTTAATTTAATATATTGAATAATGTACTCCATTATGTGCTGATATAAAATATTGTACATGGAAACCCTGGCGAAGAAGGAATTGTAGTGTTTCTTCACATACACGTCAAATACCCATAATAATATTCTGCTGATATAGAGACCGAAATCAAGAATAACGACACCGAAAAGGTTTTCAACCTACACCACAAATGATGGAGATTTTAACAAACCATGACTATTTTAAAACATATTGGCACAAGCGAAAAATTACCGATGATGGAGTATGTGCACGCGGGAGAGCAAACGGTACAGTAGACCACATTTTACACGATTGCAGTATTTTTGGACAAGATCGTATACTTTGGATAAGATAGTTGACGCAACAAGGAATACGCGACACAAAAAATGAATCGACAAAATACATTCAAACAAAGGACATATATCATAACTTTGAAGAATACATCACAAAGATAATGTTAATGGGAAAAGTAATAAACATATCGCACTCGATAGAATGTTCCACAACACCATATGGAAACGGTAGTGCCAGGGTAGTGCAGCAAGTGGAACAGGAGCAGCCTAGAGAAGAGAAGATAAGTAGGAAGAGGCGCAAAACCCAGATAGTGGCCGGAAGGCCGAGGAACTGGGTCACAAATCAATGAAAAATGTAAAAAATAAGAAAAAAATAGATTCGGTTTCCTTGCTACTTTTTTCTGATTAAAGTTACTTTTAGATGAAGTTTGTCCATCCGTTTCGTACCTATCGTATACTCCAAGACATGTAGCTTTGCCGAAAATAATGCAATATTGCTATCTAACACAAATTGTCATCATCAACGAATTTAAGTAATATCCAAATAAATATTAATAGTAGTCACAAAAGCGACTACTATTAATATATACGGAAAACAAGTTAATTACACTACAAATAAAGACACAAGGCAACATTCGTTCCACACGCTCGATGCAGAAAGAACACCATAGCGACACAAGAGCAAGTGAATTGAATTGGTTTCCGAGGGTGGCTATGGGTTTAAGTTCGAATGTCCTGCCAACAGAACGCGAGGTACCCTTATCATTACTCTTATGGACGATTGCGAAGTAAAAGCGTTAGCTACATTGAGCACAAGCCACTTAGACTTACAATAAATAAAGAAATTGTTACAAACTGCCTATGACCCCGTTGAGGATAATAAATTAATTTACCGCTACTAATACAATAAACTAATAAACATTTTGCGTTTCCGTTCGTGTTTTTTTTCTTAACTTAAATTTTCTCAAAGCAAAGTATCATGGCTTTGAGTCTACATTGTTGTGCGTTTCTTCGCTGCTTCCGTTGTTCGAGTTTTTATATTTGTAAATTGGAAATGTAGCTTAGTGCTATTGAAGCTTATCTATATGGAGCGATAGGAGTTAGGAGTAGGGTGGTAGGTTATTTTATGTAGCTGGGCCGCTTAGCGAGCTTTACCAACAACTTGTCCCACGTGCAGGTGTTAGTAGGATGAGTTAGTAACAGTGAGAGTTATTGAAACTAGGAGGAGGTGGATAGAGGAAGGAAGGTTTGCTTTTCAGTAGTCACACCTATATGAACTGGGACATTAATGTGAAAAGCTACAAATTTTCTGGCCCCACCAGGAAATGAACCCGGCATGACTTGGTGATGAGCTACAACACTACCACCTNTCCCACGTGGAGGTGTTAGTAGGAGGAGTTAGTAACAGTGAGAGTTATTGAAACTAGGAGGAGGTGGATAGAGGAAGAAAGGTTTGCTTTTCAGTAGTCACAGCTATATGAACTGGGACATTAATGTGAAAAGCTACAAATTTTCTGGCCCCACCAGGAAATGAACCCGGCATGACTTGGTGATGAGCTACAACACTACCACCTGAGCCACCGGTGGGGCTTTTTCGAGTTCCTTCATTGAGTCTCCTCGTTTCGCCACCCCCATGCGGAGCTATTCGCGGAGACGCGGTTATAGATTCGCGTGATGTCCTCAAGAGACCGCGAGTTATGCGTCAATGAACTGTACACTCGCGGTCTGGAAAACATTCGTTCGCTGCTTTTATTAAACACGTTTGGTATTGTATTTTCTTCATTAGGAAAGAAACCCAAGGAATGTGTATAGGAATATCAAAGACATTTTCCTAAGGAAATACGTACAAAAATTTGATCCTAAAACTTTGAACGAGTAACTTAAAAAATATTTCTAAATTTAATGCTATGACATCAGCTGTGCTCATCTGAAAATTGCCCGAAATTGCTGTTGAATTGGCCTCAACAACTTCTCACACCGCATCCAAATTGACAGAGGAGGATCTTGCCAGCGCACATTTCTCCACAGAGTTTGGGTTCTCGTGTTGTAAAACTAGTAATCATCTGCAAGAAGAATTTTCTTTTTTAAACCCGCTAAATCCACAGAACCAACGTCGGAAGAAACCGACGACCATTTACGATGATAACAGTAAGTACTTATTTTATTTCCATGTATGTTTTATAGAAAGGACGCAGCGATAAGAATTAACACCTCAATGTGACAGAGATAATATATTGGATTAATTAATGGTGATATATTATGAGAAACGGAACCAGGGGCGAACCCGGGACCTTTGCGTGCTGGCGAGTTACGACTTCGCTATCCCGTTCGTCTACAACCATTACTGTATGTCATTGAACCATTTCATTAACAGAACATCATTAATGCGTTACCTCGCGACTTGAATAAGTAGCTGATTACCCGGAATTCTTCTTAGACTAATCTCCTTTTACTCAGGAAAAAAAAACCCGTCCTATAAGATCAAAATACTTTTTATTTACTGGTTTTTGAAAACATGAACAAATTCCTAATTTTACCAATTCATAATAATACAAATTAAATACAAAACTTGACTGTATGGAACATCACGCGGGAGTCACGTCGGTCGAATTTTCGCTTCCGAAGCAAAAGACGCGGCTGCACCATTTCAATAAAATTCTTACAAAATCTCGACTATTTGTCGAAATTTATAAAGATTTTTACAATCTTTGATAAATGCTCAAAACACATAACGCATTAAAATTTGATTATGATTTTTTCCTTCTTAAATTACTCCTCCTTAAGTTTTTGAACACTTCTATTTTTAATAACGCTCTCTATATAATTTACATTAATTTTTGTATACTGACATACGCTGTCGCGGACATCTTTTGTAGAACTCTGTGAGGTAAATAATATCGCCATTTATAGTTGTTTCTTATATCTAACCGTTTAGGCAGCGTAAGCAAATGTAATTCTTTTTATCCAATTTTATCGACATTTATTGTCAAAAACCATTTTTATGTTTCTTACCAAATATTTTTGAAGTAAAAGTTAGTCAATGTTCATCTTGGACATCTAAACTATCCCCTTGACAAATTTTGTCACGATTGATCCAGTGGTTTAGTCGTGGTTTAGTCTAGTGGTGTAGTATAACAAATTTTCGCGTTACGCATGTGTGTAGTAGTATGGATTCAAATGACTTGCATCTTTCTTAGAGCTAGAGATATGAATTCGCCGTTTCATATCGGAACTATGAATTTTAAAACTACGTAGTGCCCAATAAAAGACAAAGAGATATAACATTTATTGAATTTAAATGAACAACAACGTAACAGTGCCGCAAAATTTTAAACATTTCCGAATGTTATGAATGGGAAGAGAATTACCTCATTTCGTGCCGAGGCGAGGTTTTCTGGCGCTGAGAGGAAAGCGCGCATTCCCTTCAATGCACGGACAAACACTGGCGATTCTAGACCGTAGTGAAGGTGGGAGGGGGCTAACTAGCGAGCATTTTTGTTAAAACTTATTGTTTCACAACACAAATTTCATAAATATTACCTTCAAATAAAAATGCATAAAATAAATAATTAACAATCTGGTATTATTAATAACAATAACAATTATTTGTTAAAGTTATTAATCTGGTATTGTTAATTTTACTTATTTTGTATTATTAATTTTATTAATTTTGTATTTTTAATTGTATTGATGTGGTATTATTAATTTGGTAACACTTTTACAAATTATGTCAACTTCAATTTTCAATATCAACCTTATCTGTTAAGAGTTCAGGTCCAATGGGGGTCCCCTTAGCCCACACCCCCATAGATCCGCCACTGAAGACAAATATTTCAAAATTCCTGAACCTTTTAAGAAGCTGCTGTTCCATCAAATTCAATAAATGTTACATCGCTATATTCGTCTCTTCACATCCTGTATTAAAATGATTAGTCCCATTTCACGACTTATCTCAGTCAAAACCTAACATCGATATCTTCATCCGTTTAGAATGCAATTGATGTGTTCATTCTTATCTACCCTTCACGTCACTTAGTTTGTCTCAATGTCAACTTTAGTTTAATTTAATGTAATAATGTTATTTAGTACTTTTAATTCACATTTTTGAACTACCATCTCACGACAGTCTAATTGCAGAAATTTGTTTGAAGAAATATATCATTCCCAAGTCAACATAAGATATCTGTTTTTAAAAAAAATATGATGAATAACACGGAATATTTTGACATCCAGGATAACAAGGAAAAGTTATAACACACTAAAACCCGGTGATAAATCTCTTCACAAAATGAAGGAATGCGTATTTATCTACAAGAATAACATTATTAATTTCGTGTGTATTTTATGCATTCTTATCAATGACCTCCTTCGGGGTCAATAGTATCAAAACATTCGTTCTGAACGGAGCATCTAAAATGAGCACATGTTCTGATTAAGACACACGTGGCAACACCGCCGTAAGACGTCGCCGCCATTTTGGCCACAAGAAAGGGCAGTAAAAGTCAACTTCACGCCCACAGATGAATAATTCATGAGCGGAGTCTCCTGAATATTGAATTCATTTTTCACATCCTGTAACCCGCAGAATTACCACCAGCGACGTTTAGCTCCATTTACTTAATGTTCCAAGAGACACCGGATTTGAGTGCACAGAGGAAGAGTTGAGAAAAAAGTTAACATTTTTACGAGTTTGTGTGGGGCAACTCTTCGACAAATATGCAAGTCAACATATCTCTGAAACACCACCCATGGGTTGTTTTATGACGGTATTAAAATGTGAGCAGCACTCCAAGTTAGTCATATCACTGAGATGTATAATTGTCTTCTTTATTGTTATTATTATTACCACTACTGATTATTTCTCAGTAAAAACTGGAAAGATACACCCACCCCATAGATGGTGTTGGGATTGGGCTTTATAGATACAGAAAGGAAGTCCCTTCTTTAAACATTTTTGGACAATGACAATTCTGCAGGAGGATAGCTTCTTGAGCGACCGTCACGATATTCTTCTTTATTCCCAAGTCTTCCAAATTCTTCTTAAACCTCTTCAATAAAAATATCATCGACAGATCTAAGGGGATAATTTCAACCTTGCCTAACTTCCACATATTCTTGACCTCAATTGTTGGGTTCTCGTATTTCCTAACCTTTTCTGACTCAGTTGAATTAATGTTGTGAGTCAGTGGAACAGCAATATCCATTATGGTGGCTGTCTTATTTTCCTTGTCAATGTGAAGGATTATTATTATTACTGTAATTGTTTTAAAACACAACAATATGAATAATAATGAAGAAAAACATGATTTAATTTGTAACTATCATTTAATATAGTACAAAAAAATTCAGGAATTCGCTTGACTCGTCTGAATTGCATAAGAGCATATACAAACATGGCGGCAGGCACAACGGTTTCGTGATTTATGCATCTCACCTCAGGAAAAGTGAAATAGTTTTCTCAAATGTCCAGTGACCTATAGATAAAAGTGATGTAAAAAATACTATGGAAAATTTA
>NNCF01125842.1:36709-67937 GCA_002313205.1 Laupala kohalensis
TACAAATCAAAGTAAACTTTCATCACTTTTGTGATTTAAAAGCTGGCCTCATTTAGTAAATGTGTTTTCTCAATTAGACGCAATGTATCGCACCATAAATTATAATTGCAATTATTTCATTTAAATGGCCGGTGAAGTATGTTTTTCTAACGTTGACCCACAATAAGTACATATTACTCTGTTTATTTATGCCGATTTAAGATATTTTAGTGATTCAATAACTCCTATGCTAGTACTAACATCATCTCCCCAATACGATACGCCACTCCATCAGCGGATGGAAGAGAACGTGATTTAATCGAATCTAAAAATAAAAATTACGTCACCTTTCGTTGGCGTGCATTAGGAATTTTTAGAGTTGCGCAAAGTTTCTTCTTGGATTTCGTGGACGCGGAAGCAGGTCCCATCCGCCTTTTTGTAAACACATCCCGTGTTGGCAAACATTACGCGACCCAAAGGCAGCAGCATCTCTGGCACCGTCACTCCAAAGCGACGAGGAATCCACTCACTCCCATGCTGTGCGATGTACAATGCTGTTGACGATGTATCTTCTGGGCTTTCATCACACTGGGATAGCACAGGGATATTAATTTTACTCTTATTAGTCGGATTCCTCCAAATCCAAGGCCAGGTTTCTTTCCTAAGAATTTTGGTCAAAATTCACTAAGAATTTTGTGAGTCGTAATGCTAGCATAATAAAGTTCTGAATTGTAAAAATGAGGTAGAAAAAATATAAAACTTTAGGAGTAAACTTGAAGGGAAATTAAATCTTCAAACTGTTAGTTCATTCTGTGACAAGGAAGCAAATGGCGAGGAAATAAAAAAAAGAAGAAATTTACGAATATTGTACACAATGTAGATTAGTGGAAATGTAAAAGAATCTTCTCGATATTGTAAACACACATACAAGAAGAACAACCCACATAGTTTTATAGTATCATTCATTGTGATGTTTGAAGGGACAAATATACCACAGAGACAAATCTCGCAGAGGTGTCATCGTAAAATAAATTAATCGTAAAAATTCTCCCATCTTCATTAAAGGGTTTTTAAAAACATCAGAGCTTTCAGACATTGTTTGATCTACAAAATGTTCAGCTACGTTTATTTATCCAGTCCGAATTGAAAATGATGCCCAGTTTTAAAAGATTTTTCTGTTTACGAGTAATGTAAACTAGACGAATCAAAAACAAAAGCACAACACAACAATTGGATTTCGTCATTTTCGAACATTGTCAATTTGTTTTTCTTTAGTTTTGTTAAGTATTATCAGAGGGCAAGTCAATACATGAGCAAACCTCAGTTTCTCTTTTACCGTTTTAAATTACTAGTGCACTTTTTGCCAGCAGATAGCGGCATATGTATGCTTGGCATATAGGCTGCGTATCATCTCGTAGGAACGTAGTCAGTCAGAGGAAGTCAGTGCACGATAGGAGTTGCGTTGCATGAGTGAGCACGAGAAGTACAGCGGGCAATTGTGCGTTCTTTGTGGGACCAAGGACTGTCCACAGAAGTGCATCGCGTAAAGCATCCCGTGTATCGTGACAAGCGATTCTCACTGAAAGCTGTGTTCAATTGAATCCAGAAGTTTAACAAGGGAAGAGAAAGCATCAGAGGTACGGAGCATCCTAGTCATCCTGCGGATGCGTCTACAGTCACAGCACAAATCATTTGGGTGGCCGTCATTTTGAAACTGATGATGCCGAAATCCAAGATGTTATCCAATATTTGGCTGCGACAGCTACCAAAAGACGTCTTTGCCACCGACTTTCAAGGAGTTGTAGTGAGATGGGATAAGTGTCTGAATGAAAGTGAGGTTATGTCGAAAAGTGATATAAATGTCGGGAAGTTATTTTGATTGTTGCCTCTATCCAGTTTTCCGACTTATTTATTGACTTACCTACGTATTTTATATTCTCCCACTCCTTCGTTTGTGATTCGTGAATGCAGGAGCAGTGTCGGAAGAGTGTGTGGGACATGAACTCTCGTGTGTGAGAACGCAAAGGGACTCGCGATGTTGCTTCTCCGGAGGCTCGCCAGCCACACCCACTCTCACACTCGCTGCATAGAAAGGGGCTTCCCCGAAGAGAGAGGATGCAAAGAGCAGACATAGCTTATGGTCCGCGTGTCTAGAGCACCGATGGTCAACTGGTGGTTCACGAGAAATGTTTGGTCGAACACTTGACATTAATTCCAACTTAATAAAAAAAAAATCACATTTTAAGATAAATCATCAACACGGTGCTATTAGAACTATTTGAAGAAGATGATGTAATAACCTCTATTGATACATTTTCTGATAAAATTAATAAGCCGTTGTAATTTTGTTATTTTAAATACACGCATTATACGTAATTGAAATGAAATTTCTCCCGCCATTATTTGACTAATGTTCTTATCTTTATAATGTTATAAAGGGATTAAAAGGCTTATAAAGGGTCCTAGGGATTAAAAATTATAAATTTAGTGTTTCGTGAGGTTCAAAAGATTAATTATGAGGTGACCTCATAAGGATTAGTATCCTCATACGAGGAGACTCACTTAGGAAGTACTTGATTGAGAGTCGATGTTCGTTCACCGCAATTCAAGAGATTTCTGTGTGTTCAAAAGATTGTCGACAGCTGGTTTACCGCAGTGATCGCCAACCTTTCAAACCACAAAATTCATTAATTTTTAATAATTCACTGCGTTCTAAATTCCGCAGACTACTGAGTAATTTCCTCAATTAGGTGAATATTCTGTTTGTATGAAATACCTGACATGACAAAAATTAAATCCCTTCAATGATAAAAAATGTAAATACTTATTTAACATAGCAAATTAATTCATTTGACACATCAAAGTCTAAAGAAGTTATGGGTAGCTCGTCTGTGCGTAATTAGACATCAATTACATCAGAAATGTGTTTTATACTTCTTTTTCTCTGAAATATGAATTGATGAAATTTGACCACCTAACATTTATTCCATAGCAAATTAGAATAATACTAATAGAAAGGGTTATTTTAATCTTACTTCTCCGACGGTGCCAAATTTGGTTAACAACACCAGGTAAGATACAGTGCTGCTAGTCTTCTGTATTTCATATGCAAGCGGAAGGGTAGATAGCAAAGGTAGAATGACAAATATTTAACTCCGCATCAAAACTTTGCAAGTTCTTTCCTTCATGTCTTACGTTTTCGAACAAAGAGAAAAAATTCGACAAAGAGTATTCGGGTTTACGTTTATGAATTCAAAACTAGGAAAACGAACACGCCGCCAGCATGTAGATTCTAGATCTATTCTAGATTCTACCATACGACGTAACGAGCCACTAAACCGTCTACAGAGGAGCTGCATCGCCAGTCGACCACGCCTCGCAGCTGGACGCAGGTCCCCGACACCCTGATGCCCTAACGAGATGTAGTAAAGGGAACATCACTGCCCCAACAAGGGGTATAGCCAGTAAAGTAAGCGTCCAATTACACAGCTTGGTCAACATCCCGAAAGCCATGCCGACAAGAATGGATATCTTTCACCTATATTTTATGTTGTTGTAAAAGATTGAACAACAAAAAAAGTATAAAACAAATTTTTGTATCAATTATGTCACTTATTGTAGAGTAAATATGAAACAACCCTTCAATAAAGCAAATTACGTAACGAGATTTTTACGATTTTTTCCCTTTCAGTTTCCATTCCAATGCTTTGTCGACTGTCCTCTCCCTCCTCGCCCAACTTCCTGTCTTTTTTAGACGCAATTTAGTATCTTTTCTATCCACTTTCTTCTTTCACCCAGCCTTTTCCCAGTTCATGTGGGGTCGGCGAATGGGGATGGATATATGATGCTTCATTTGGTTTTGGCTGGGGAATTCTAGGGTGCCGGATGCCCTTCCTGCCGCACCTCCCCTGAAGCGGTGATTATGAATGACATGGGGCGGAATGATAGGCTGCAGGGGAAACGGGAGAACCCCGAGAAAATCTGCCGCGAACACCACTCCGTCCACCACCTCGGATTCTACTTGGATCGGACCGGGTTTGAACCGGCGTCCCTTAGAGGTAGACTGCGAGTGCGTTAGGCACTACGCCACGGGTCGCCCCAGGATCTTTTCTATCTATCTACTGCCTTCCAATAATTGGCTGAGGTAACTAATACGCTATTAACAAAAATGTATGTTAACTAATTTATTAGTCTATTCTAGCTTAGTGAAGCCTAGTCTTGTATCGTGGCTATTATTAGAAATCAGATAAACTTCTCTTTTTATAGATTTGGATCATATTTTGTTATAGTAGATAGAAGATTTTGGCAAAATTTTGGAAACATGAAGATTTGATTTCGAAAAGATTGCATGATAAATTAAATGGCGTTTCTATGTTGCTCATTGTTTTATTCGTAGAAAGCTTTTTCGGCTGCATAACAACCATCGTCAGTAACAAACACTGAAAAATATAAATGTACAAAAAATACAATAATAAAGATTTCGAAAAGATTTTTGGTTGGAAGGGGAGAAAAACCTTCCCGGCATGTTACATTCGGGGTTCCCACGTTCACTAAGGGTGGTCCATAGCATCCAAGTGCCCCGGGTAGAAGCCTCTAACTTAAAAATATACAATGGAGAGAATCGTACATCTTCGTGTCTGTCCATCCAGTGTGTTCCATTCCTGACTTAGGCTCCTCCTCCCCCCACCACCACCAACGCAACACCTCGTCGCATCCCACACTCCACAAACACAAGGTGTGTCACGTAGAACGTCACAAAAGACTCTCTATAAAGAAGATTTTACGACGATATTGTTTGTTCACTTCTGAATGGAGATGTTTCAGATAAGAAACCAATATTAAGAAGAAAATGTACGGACGTAGGTGCGGAGGAAGAAACCAATATTAATGATACGTAGGATACAGTGGTAGGTGTTTGAACGGCACAGGTACGTAGCCGCATGGGAGGGCGGGGGGCGGAGATCGAACCTCTTCTTCCCTACATCCGAAATTTTTATAAGTTGTAATTAAAGTACTTTATATGTATAGAGTGTTGTTAATTAACCCATTGCTAATTAAGTAGTAACATGAATTAACTAATTGAAAATATTTAAAATATTTTAAGTACACACAACTTTGAAATGAACATTCGACCTTTTTTGGCGAGAAGTGTGGGCCCCCTCTGAAATAAATACGGGTCTGGTTCGGTACGATTCTACCACACGTATAATACGCTGTCTTGGGGCGTTTTGGCCTGGGGCTATCTCGTGAATACGTATAACTAAATGTTTTTGTTGAACTGAAGAAACGTTCATACAATTGATGAACACCTTAATGATTTTATTATTAAACAAATATTTAATGTATATTGAAAATGTTTATCATAACCTCCGAGGACACATTCCCTCGTTTGCTTTTGCTTTGGTTGTCCCGAAGAGATTTTATTTACTTTCTTTTCAATCTATTCATAAATACGTGTCATCTACATCCTGGAGGGTCTTAAGTGCCTTAATACGATAAGAGGCGATGTTTTCCTCGAAACTCCTGGTAATGAGGAGATGTAAAGACGATAATAACAGGCAAAGAGAGGGCGGGGCTCATCTCCATAATAAATCGAAAAAACTGGTTACTGACTCAGCGAATTCCGGGAACGGGTCACAAAGAAGACTCAAATTACGAACGACATCGAGCTCCCTGACAATTAATACAAATGTAAGTTTTGAATTTTGATGAGTTCCAACGAACACGTTGTGTAATTTTAGCTCTTATTGAAGTCTTCGACAACTAAGGGCTCAGTAAAAACATATGACTTATTTTACAGACGAAGTTCAACTGTAAATTTATCACGCTATCCATGTATTACGAACGATTCGCTGGCGCACAAGCGCACAAGCGAAGACTGGCGCTCAAACTAGCCTCCAAGGTCGGCGATTTGACACCCAATATCTAAAAGGAGGCGATGTGTCCCCATGGTGTTTTNAACGATTCGCTGGCGCACAAGCGAAGTCTGGCGCTCAAACTAGCCTCCAAGGTCGGCGATTTGACACCCAATATCTAAAAGGAGGCGATGTGTCCCCATGGTGTTTTCAAGTTCTTTCTTCCGAGAGAGTAAACCTCCTCTTTGGTGCTAGATGGTCCAGAAAATTAGCATGCTCTAAAACTTACAGTGAAATTGTGACTGGAGGGTTGTGCGAAACAATGTTTTAAATGTAAAAAACAATATTTTTTTAAGGTGACTCGTGAACCTTCTCCAGTTTACTAAATAACAAAACACTTATATTATATATTACCTTCATAATCCAAATACACGAGTTTGTTCCAGACACCCAAAGAAACTTTTTTTATTTTGATACTTCTTCCTTTTTCTCCATCAAATTCCATTCTCTCCTTTCAAAAACAAGAGGTGGAGCAAGGGTGCCGGGGACCACCTTCAAAATTGTTAAAGAAAAACTTAATTTTTTATTCCAGATTTTTAAGTTAAGAAAAAGGGGTAACGTTTCAATGAAACCTTGTTTTGTTACCCATCGCCGTTCGAAGGATAATATGGTAAAAAATAATATCAAATTACAACTTTTTCGGATAATTCACCGATTTTTAAATGGTCTGTACATATCATCAGGGAAATTATTTATATTACCTTAAATTTTTTTTCCCAAAAGAAAAAAAAATCCAATTTGAAATCAGTTATGCGCCAACGTGTTAGTAACCACAAACTGCAGAGTAGTCTTTCCACTGAATCGTCTTCCCACCACTTCATCATCGCACCTTTCTGCTCTCTTTCGCTACCATCGTCACCGACTTCTCATTCACTGTACAGCACCCAATTGATTAATTATTTTACAGGATAAACTCCTTTATAATTGGAATAATTCCCCGCACTCCCGCAAGTCCTCATCTCCAAACTTCTGTTCTAAACGAAATATTAAAAAAACAGGATTTCCTAA
This sequence comes from Laupala kohalensis, assembly GCA_002313205.1. Lineage (NCBI taxonomy): Eukaryota > Metazoa > Arthropoda > Insecta > Orthoptera > Trigonidiidae > Laupala > Laupala kohalensis. Next base: position 43,612 of record NNCF01125842.1, read on the forward strand.
GATTGTATCTTGGATACTTCATTGGAAAAATTGAATCATGGTTTATTTCGAAGTATATATTCAACTGGGAGAGAAAAAATGTATACCTTATTCATAAAGCTCATTAGTTTAGTAAATATCAACTGATAAAACAACACAAACGATCTGACTAAAATGAGTATGAATCCGTATTGACAGGCGAAACACACTCGAATGAAGAAACTCTTTCAAATATTGACAACAAACACCGTAAAAGTATGAAAAACAATATGGGTAAGATATCCATTATTGTCAATAATCTTCGTCAAATTACGAAAGACTCGTAACGGAGAAATTCATTAACTAATAATAACATAGACATTTTCACATTCATTAATGTCAAACGTGATGGCAACATAAGTAAATAACCTCATAAACAAACGTGATGGCAACATAAGTAAGTAGACCTCAAATATTAATAAAAATTACCCAGTGACGGATATATGGGGAGGGGAGGGGTGGGTAAGGAGGCTATAACTCCCCCCACCCATTGGATCTGAACTCTTAAGAGATAAAATTGAAGTTGATAAATGACATACTTTGTAAAAGTGTTACCAGATTAATAATTGTTATTATTATTAATATAATTGTTTTTGTTATTAATAATAATATAATTGTTTTTATTAATAATAATACTTGTTTTTATTAATAATAGACAATTGTTATTATAATTACATATTAATAAAGTTAATAATACCGTATTAATGACAATGATTTATTAAAGTCAATATTAATAATACAAAATTATTAATTGTTGATAATTTATTTGATGCATTTTATTCAAAGGTAATATTTATAAAATTTATGTTGTGAAACCATATTTTTTGAACAAAAACGTTCCCCGGTTAGCCCCCCCCCCCTTGATTACGATCTAGATCCGCCACTGCCGGGACCTAACGATGCGAACCCCGTTCTCCACCATCACTCGTCATCCTTCAGTTCGAAGCTTTAATTCGAGGATTCGTCCGATCATCGTCACGTGACCGAAGGCAGAGATCGATGAGCGGAAGAGACACCTTCGCGTGACGCAGAGGGAAGCCCCGGGGTGCAGCGCCGGTGGCGGCGATCTTAAGGAGAGGGAGGGTCCTCGCGCCCAGCTGGCCACGCACACAGATGCGCTCACGCCGCCGACACGAGCATTGCGAGAGGGGATCTATCCATCTATTTTTGTTTTGACAGAAAATTTAAATAATTAAACTGCGTATTACCGCGTGCATATGTGTATGTGCGAAGCAAGCAAGGGACCATCCCATCAATTCATATCAAGGGCCCTAAGACAGAGGGTGATAGAAAATTTCAACACACTCCTTACATAAGAAGAAAAGTTCATTACGTGTTATAATATAACAGAATACCAACAAATTTGCATTTAATAAAACGCAAAAAAATAGTTCACAAGTACTTTGTATTATTACCGAACTAAAGATTATTTCGATTGATTGTATGAAGATTGTTTGTAAATCGTAACTATTAAACTATCTCTTAATTCGAGATTAATTATTACAATAGATCGCCGCCCCTAGACAAGAGCCTGTATACAATTATATCACCCGGTCATCGTCATACTACAGTGGAGCCTCTTTAACTCGAACTTCAAGGGAAAGGTTATAAGTTTCGAGTTGGCGAGTTTTCGAGTTATAGAGGACTTCGAGATAAGGTTTTTAACATTATCAATTTCGTAGAGGCATATGTTATTCATGTTATAGTGTCAGAAAATAAAAGTTCGACGTATACAGATATTACTACATTTGTATTGTACATAATTTCATGTATAAAGATTATTTTATGGTAAAAGAACAACTTGAAAATATGCATGTATTAAAAGAAATCTGTAATTTTATTTTAAGTCAAGGAATTAACACAATATACAATTCAATTGTATTTTCGACTGCAAACAAGGCACTAAATATACTGTGTCGTCGATCTTTCAATGAAAGTACGAAATCATTTCTTGGAAATGGTTATTGACGACAAGGAAAGTATTGCTTGGAGTTAAAGAGTCTTGCGAAAAGAATTGCGATTTACAGAGGCCGCAAAGTTTACATATTGCTTTTTCGAGTAATAGAGTCCGTTAGATTTGTAGTTCGAGTTAGAGAGTGTGATATGTATGGATAGTACATCATAGGAAAATCATTATCAGTTCGAGTTGTATGTTGTTGTTTTTAGTTCAACGGAAGGGAATGGCTAATTTCTTCGTCTTAGAGAGGATTTCGAGTTAATGAGGCTCCACTGTATTTTATCGCGCGTTTCTCATATACTGTGATTTCCGAGCTCATAAACCTACATATTCTGGGTTGCTCATGGTGTTACGTATGAGTGTTAATGGGGCAAGAATTCCGAGTACCCCGAGCAAAACTACCATGGAACCGCGTGCTCCACCTCGAATCCTACTTTGATCAGACAGGGTTCGAACCAGCGCAGCGACGCAAAAGATAGACGGCCATGGGGCGCTCAACATTTATAGAAAGTAAACACACGTGCTACTTACATGATATTGTAAGGAATGTCAAACATAAATTTTACTTGATTCAAAGAAAGAGAACAGAATGAATTCTTCTCATATTGTGTATTCAAGAAAATGAATTGCATCACGATATCTAATTATACAAACTATTACCTTCAAGAGTTCAGACATGAGTCGTCCACGACTTGACAGATAAAATGCGTTTTGCTTGTGCAACGCATCAACCGGACGTACGTGAGTATTTATTTAATGAATGCGTTCCTGTAATGGATGATGCATTGGTAAGTACTTCCCATCCGCTCATATCTCTGTTTACATTTAGTCTTCAACGAACTGTTAACTCTAAATGGCATCGTATGAATTATACATTCAATATACCAAATACAGTACACTTCTTCATATTATTGCTTAAATACAATATTAAATTTATAATGACGAAGAAAAAACTTGCGCCATGTTTCAGTAAATGAAAAACAATTAACAAAATTTAATACACACAATAAATTTACGCGAAAGTTAATATTGTTCAGATCAGAATTGGTATAGTTCCCACAAAATTATAAAACTATAAATCTTACAACATTATAACGAGGAAGTTATGTACTAGAATTTTAATTTAAAAATTTTTTCCATTCACTTTTTTTTAAAAAATTAACAAAAAGGACACATAATTTGTTGTTACATACTTATTTCGAATAATGTCACTATACAGACAACATATTCACTGAAAGTGTCCAACTTGTTGTAAACACATCCAACCTATCACGACCAAAGATTTCCTGACATGAAAAAACAATAAATGTAGTTGGAGGTTGTCTCGTATTTCGTTATTAATATAATACAATATAATGGATAGTGACCACGAGGGAAAAGAATAATAATACATATGAATATTACACGCAGCTTACTTTTCGTTCCACGAGTTGGAACCTCATGAGAGCTATACAAAAAATATTACATCACAATTCAAAACTTAACATGTCATCACCTGGTAAAAAATCAGGTATGTACTACATTTTTCCATTTTTCACTCAGTTGATGACATTTTAAGTTTTGAATTGTGATGTAATATTTCCCGTAGCTTTGATGAGGTCCCAACTCGTNAGCTATACAAAAAATATTACATCACAATTCAAAACTTAACATGTCATCACCTGGTAAAAAATCAGGTATGTACTACATTTTTTCCATTTTTCACTCAGTTGATGACATTTTAAGTTTTGAATTGTGATGTAATATTTCCCGTAGCTTTGATGAGGTCCCAACTCGTGGAGCGAATAGTAATCTGTAGGTATGATATGTATTAAAACTTTATTATGTACTCAATCACACTTTCTCTGCCTGCCTCATCACTATATCATATAGGTTTCATTGTGCCTTTATAGAAAGACAAAAAAATCCACATTTAACAATACATATTTTCTTTATTTCTTCAAGTTTTGATGGAGTGTTGCAGGTTTTAAAAATTAATAATAGTAAGAAATGAATTTATGAGGTTGGTATACATGGTGTTAATTGTATTTCTCTACGTTGGTATTAAAATTGTATATGTTTCGATGCAGTTTATGATGTAGTTGCAAATGATATCGTGAACTATGTAGTACATGTGATTGTGTAAAATGGTTTTATGTAATGTATATGACGTGTGTATTTTATATTCACGATGTGTGAAGTTTAGAAAAAGTGAGATATGGTTTTTATATAACTGAAATGTTTTATTTTAATGTATTTAGGCACTGTGGATGATAGTATGATTTTTACTATGCTTTGTTTGTACTGTAGTGACACCAAAAACTAGACAGACCTGAAGAGGAGGCCGGAATTGTAGAGCCTCGAAAAGTTGTCAATACCAATGTCAACTCTAACAGGTTTCGTAATGAAGAAATAAAGAAAAGATGTATTGCTAAATGTGGATTTGTGTTTTTTGGATAAAGGCACGGTGAAACCTATGTGATGTATTAAAACAGTCTCGAAATTAATTATTATCCATTACACTGTATAATAAAAGTATATTCATTTGTGAAGATTTGATGCTCATCAAAGGATTCGATTCGGTCGGTCGACGTCACACTAATATCACAAACAAAATCATGACCGATATTGCGAGATTCGCACAAGCGCCCTTCGCATGGGAAAAAGTTGACAAAGCTACCGGAGTAAACTAGTACAGCGGCTCGGGAACACGAGCCGGCGCCGCTGTCGTCGCAGAGCGTCAATTCGTGCAGACACCTTCCTTTCCCACGCCACAAAGCGTCGCTGGCGCTGCTAAAACCACCCGCGCAAATTCCCGCCCGCCCGTCCGCCCGGACGCTGGGTGGCATGCGATACCGACCCAGCGAAGTGGACGCGCCGAGCCGCCAATGGGCGCGCATGCGTTGGACCGCCACAGCGCCGTTTATCGCTCGCCACCGCTGTCATAAACAGGTCGCCACCTGTTGCTGGACGAGAATGAATTTGCTACCTCCCTCGAACCGGAGATTCGTATTATCTCTTGTTACGTTATTAAGTCCCTCCATCACAATAATACGACGAGTCGACATAAAGAAAATACATAATAATTTCAGGTGGCTAAGGGTTTGGCATGCTTTCTCACCACCAAGTGCCACTCCAAGTTCAATTCCCGGCAGGGCCAAAACAAATTTAGCTTTTCACATTAATGTCCCAGTTCATACAGCTGTGACTACTGAAAAGCAAACCTACCTTCCTCTATCCATCTCCCCCCCCCCAGTATCAATAACTCTATTACTAACTACTCCTAACAACTCCACGTGGGCCAAGTTGTTGGTAAACCCAACTAACCGGCCCACCTACTAACAATGACCTACCACCCCATTCCTAACTCCTATCGCTTCATGTAGATAAGCTTCAACAGCATGCTACTTTTCCCATTTACAAATTTTACAATCCATTAAATACATATTAATCAAAAAGAATTATTCGCAAATAAGTATTTATTATACATACTAGAAGATTGAATTTATTATTGCCTACAATATATTAATATTCTTGAGGACTTTGTACCATAAAAAAAAGTTTATAAACTTACCAACGTTTTGGATTTTTATTCACTCTCATCAGGGTTTGTCAACTAATTATATTCTTATGGCACAAATATCCATCTACAACTCTCATTATAGTCAAACTGTCCTTTGAAAAGTTACCAAATTTGGGAGAACTGCCAACCTACTAAATAGATTCCCCCTATGTCGTATGCTACTGGACTTAGTGATATTTTCATCTTATACGTTGTATTCATTACCACCAAACTTGACGAAATAACTCTAGGAGAGCCTGTCCTTAAAATACTCTTGTTTAACCTTTGTAGTGTAACACAAAATTAACATTCCTTTTTATAAAATACATTGCGTAAATTATCCAAGAATTCTTAATTTATTAATCTGCTTTCAACGAAATTCATTTTACGGTAGTGTCTTTGTTGTTTCCATAGCGTTGGTACACCCGTAAGGTATGTGAAAGTGCTACCAAACGATGATTTTAATATCAAACGACTATCTGAGGCAGTCGGGGTTTTTGTTCTAAAATATTGGTGGTGGCTCCCCTGAAACACCACTCGAGTCCGACATCTTTGTGCTTTCAGTGCCCAAACTCTCGATAAATTGAGTATACCATTAGCATCACCACAATCCATCTATATTTAATGAGATTCCATACTCATAGTTATATAGCCGTGAAAAAGGTTACAATAAAAAATCGTAACGTTGGTAAGTTTATAAACTGTTTCATTAATTGGACCAAGTCATCAGGAACATTATTATGCACGTGTGGCTTATATATTTATATTTCATTAGTATTAAATGTCGTAAAAATATATTAAAATATGACTGTTTTATTATAAACTTATAAATAATAAAGTATTTAACTTCAATTGTTGCATTCTGTCATGTACGATTTACAATTTTCAATATTTTCTTATTTCGAGTACCTTTGTAATGAGGGTGAAGGATATTTTGAAATCAAACTACTGAGATATACATTAATTTCCATAAAAGTAAGGGTTTCCTCTTCCTATCCGGTTCAAATCCTTAATTTTAATTCACATAGTATATTCTCCTTCGATCCAGTCGCTCCGCTTCGAGGAAATGGTCTCAGTGGATTTATAAGCAATATCCTATGCAAATTCGTACTTTCCTTACCAATCTAACAAACATTACGTGTTTCAAGACACAGGATTCTCTACATAGCTCTTGTTCCGAGAACGGTATGTATAGTTTCACTCTGCGCTCCATAAAACACGGCTCCTCTGGTGGTACAGGTTATAGCGTTCTTGCTCATCACAAGTCATCTCAGGTTCAATTCCCGGAGGGGCCAGAAGAAAATGTGCAGCTTTTCACATTAACGTTCCAGTTCATATAGGTGTGACTACTGAAAAACGAACCCTCCTTCTTCTATCCACCTCCTACTAACATCAGTAACTCTTAACTACTACTAACTACTACTACTAACCCCTCCACGTGGGCCAAGTTGTTGAGAAACCCAGCTAACCGGCCCACGTACTAACAATGACCTACCACCCAACTCCTACCTCCCATCGCTCCATGTAGCTGCATTTCCCATTTACACTTACTACAATATAAAAAAGGAGGCAAAAATCATTCAAATGATCATAAAAAACGAACATTAATTTACGTGATCACTTTAATATTCACGGATCTTCGCTACGGTTGCATTGCAGATGGAAAATGCGATGCATTGCTTGATTCTTCCTTACAACGAAGCGTCTCGCAGATTGCTTCAAATTTCACGCTCTAACAGATGTTACGGTTTTTGCGAAGAGCACAGTCAGTCGTAAGTCCATCTGCGGTACACGATGGCATAGAAACTAAGTGACAACCTAATATACTACAACACCTGTATTCAAATAAATAATTTAATTCCATTATAATTCAGAATAAAACGTAAGTAATTCTTTGATATTAAATATTATTTCAAAATTAATTTCTATCACTATGAATAGAAATGGCCCAACAGTAAAAACTATTAAGATATTAACGGATGCGAGTGCAGGGATGACAACATTTGAAAATAATTTAGAAAAGTATGTCAGAATGTTTGTTTTTTGTTTTTTTTGTAATGTAAAACTTATTATTCAAGTAATGAGGACTGTGTCCACAATCGAAACGTTGTGTTTAAACTCTGTTAAACCATAAAAATAGTCTGGAAATGAGGAAATTGTTTTATTGAATAAAACTATTAATCTGACGAACAATTCTCCGTAATAAACAAGAAAAATGTTAGGTTATGTAGTTTTTTTTACTCCTGTTATTACAGGAGTATTATCTTGAGGAATTGGTCGAAAGCAAAAGAAAACAAAAAACTTCATAACTCTCCAACGTTTCGGACGGATAAAATATATCCGAAACGTTGGTGTTTTATTTTCTTCTTTCGACCAATTCTTTAGGATAATACTCGTGAAAAATGTGTCCCATGGCGATGGGAGTAGGTGAGTCGCGGGAAGCCGATTGTGGGTGAAGAAGCCCTTCAACGCTACGCGAGCTTCTTCCGCGTCGCGCCGAAAGAAAGTGAATGTAGCAGAGGAGTAAAATGGAAGACAGAAAAGCTTTGGATGCATCGCATATTCATGGTTTCAGTTTCAAAATTAATGACAAGCCCGTGCACTTAAAGGATGTAATGTAGTAAGCAAATAATTACGCAGACACATACACAAGCTATTAAAAACTGTGGACCCGTGACCAAGTGGAGATAATGACATAATTTTACGGACGAGTACAAAAGGTGTTATTACGTACGTAAGAAAAAAACAAACAAAGAAACAAAAATTGGTCTGTTTAAAAAACCCATACATCCTCATGTATTTTGACACTGACACGGAATACGAAATCGAATTGTTCCATCACCATTCATTTTTAATCAATTTTTTCTGTATTTAAAAGCTAATTTGTTATAAAACGGCGTTGGATGAAACTCTGTCCTCGGATTTGCATTTATCGCGTCAAAATACATAAGGATATTTTGGAATAGACCATGTTGACTCAGAAGATTATTTGAGGTAAGGTCTTTTCAATCTTAACTATATATTCACAATGAAATTAATTGTCTTAGTCTAGCCAACTATATATTTATTATTACGGAAAACTTTTCACCGCATAGCATTTATCTTCAGTAATCGTCCTCCAGACAAGGAAAAGTGGCAAAATTTGCCACTTGGCGGTCAAAGTTGACACTAATAATAAATGAATAGTTGACGAGACTAAGACAATTAATTTCATATCGAATTACGCCAAAAATAAGTCGCCAACACCATCTATACATATTCATACTTGCTAAAATTTTAACATATTTAATGTCATCTTCAGGACTACAATAACAACAAGATTCTTGGTAATAATACTACATTCATTACTACAATATTGATAATAAGTTAATCTACTTTTTATACATCTGTAAACCTTGCATTTGGATCTGCTATAAGATGGTAGAAGTAATTATTTTTCGTAAAATATTCATCGAAACAAATTTGATTATTGTAGTTAATTTATGAATGTTCATATTTATAAGGTGTCACAGAACAAAGAACGAGTACAGAATTATTTGAGTTCTTTGTTAATGAGAGCATAATTTATGAAAAATAGAAATCCATTTTAATTCGTATACGTAGTTTTGTCCAACGCACGATCATTGAAACCATCACATGTGCGGAACAACTCTGTAATTTTAAATAAACTGTACAGAAATTTTTAAGTTGATTCAATATAAATTCAATGAATGGACACCGGAAATATTTTTCCTCATTATTACTTCACTCATTTTGTCATTAACACCATTGCAACGTTCTGTGTACTCGTACGTTTGAATTATTTCATTATATCCACTTGGTCACTCGCAGTTTTTTTAACAGCTTTTTGGTAATGAAATTTATTTGATTTTTTAACAAAACTAAATCGACATAAAGTCTTTTAGACACAGATATAATGCAGAGTTTCCGGATTCATATATTACCTATCGTTTTAAATTTTGAGAGCGTATAGCCTTTTCATCATTCCTCATCTTCCAAGACAATTTTATACACGACTAGGATAATCTGCAACAATTAGATAAAAACGGTGTAAACAATGTAACAATTGACCCAAGTAACTTAGAAAGCATTTTAGAATTAAATGAAAGGGTATTTTTAAATCAGAAAACAAAAAGTATTACATTTCTCGCTGCAAAATATGATTATGTTTCAACCCACTCATACCCTTCATTTAACTCGCGACTTTCCGCTACCACTAGTGCTCTCAAGCATCTCTACAATGATGGCGTCTCACCAGTGCACTCTCTTGTGTTTACTGCACACTTTTCCCTTCCATTACGTTCCTTCTGCTTCCATTAGTCGCTTGTCTGCTCACTTCATTCGCGTTTTGATGACTGCAACTCGAGATCCAGACTTCTCCCCTGATCTTGGAAAAGGCCTAAGCCCCTTCCACTATTATCGCGTCTACGTTTCCTAATTCGTTGTTGCTCTCTTTCTCTCCTTCTCTTTCTTTCTCCTTCCCGTTCTCTCGTTCTCTTTCTTTCTCCTTCCCTTTCTCTCCTTCTCTTTCTTTCTCTCTCCTTCTCTTTCTTTCTTTCTCCTTCTCTTTCTTTCTTTCTCCTTTCGTTTCTTTCCTTCTCCTTCCCTTTCTTTCTTTCTTTCTTTCTCCTCTTTCTTTCTTCTTTCTTTCTCTCTCTCTCTCTCACTCTTTCTCTCTCCCTTTCTTTCTCTTTTTCCTTCCGCGCATTAATGCAATACTTTTAACTTCTGTTACCTTAGTTTGAACTCGCCATGGTGTGAAGACATGTTATTTGCAATTCAAAGTTAGCGCTTGTGGAGGAGAATTGTAAAACAATAAATCTCACTGTCAACACGGTAGTTCGTAAATGTGAAATTTCTCTTTACGACAATGCTTTATCATGAACGAAAAACAGTTATCCTGAATTTGATGAGAATTTTCAATATAACAAATCTGTTATATGCCTATTAATATTCTTGAGGTACTTGTCATTACAGTTCATGAGCAATCATTGGCACTGTACGTAAATGTATTAGGAAGTATTGTACCCCAAACTGTTCTAACCATAAAAATCTGCACGATTCCTGGTAATGAATGACGATCACAGTCGACGGAGGTGGGGTAGAGGGGTAGGGAAAAGCACATTCCTTAAATTCTAAAAAAAATTCTAAAACAAGAACAAAATGAAAGTACAAAAAGAAAAAAAAATACAGACATGAATATCATTCAAAATTTCTAGTTGATCAACATGTGACTCTAACATACATTTTATTTATTAGTAATATCTAATTGAATTGTGGTTATTTCACCGGAAATGCAGCAATTAATTAAATAGTATGTAACCCACGCGAGATAAGGAATGTAAATTCCGAACTCCACGAGCTCTACAAATTATGTGCATCTCATTTCTGTTCACGTTTTGCAGAGATGAGAAGATGCATTTACTTGGCCCCCCAATGGGCCGAAACCTGTTACCTCCACTCTCAAGATATGGCTTCGACCTACGTGACAAATGAATAATTGAATGAGAAGACATAACTGAGAAAGACGGAAAGTAGAAAGACGAAGGAATGTTCTTCCCGCTGATTTTCTAGGGCCGGAACGTCACCATTCGCGAAGAATGGCTGTTTTCCTGCATATTATGCATCAAATTAGCAAACTTGGATTCAAACCTGAGCAAAATGCATAACGAACTGTAACTGCGAGTCTTTCACTTCACCATGCGACGTTGTTACTTTAGTAACGTCGAGAAAGGATTGGCGATATTTAAATCCACACAAATATTGAAGAATTGAACACTTGCAAGTATGGAGTTTAAGATATTATCATGATATTTATCCATTCTCCAAGTACCTTTTACTTAACCGTGGGTATATAAAGAGAGAGATATTAAGATTTCGAAGCTTCAACGTCCTTGAAAATACCAGTTTTGGAAACATGTCCTACGTGTGTGCGAGCAATGGGATTAGTGTACACTTTAACGTATATCAAATTTTGCGTAATGAAAAGCTCTTATCATTTTTCACCTGTTTCTGTAAAACAAAAAGTGGCAGTTTACTTGATAGGTAAATGAAAATTATTAGGTACTGTAATATTTTACATAATAATGCAAATTAATATTATTGTATGCAACTATTTCATTGCAAAGTACTTCGAGAAAAAGCTAAAATTCGTCTAAAGCTCAAGCAAAATGTGTAATATAATTTTGTCGCTGATTTAGAATCTGCGTTAAAGAATAAGTCCGTATATTTCGTGTCATCTACTCGTATTTTGTACAGTAGTGAAGGCCGCACCAAGGATTTTGAACAGGAGAACTAGGTAGTAGGGAAGACCTATTAAGAGGAAAATTGGATAAATGTTCTCATCTACGCAATGAGTGTACGGTTACATGAGATAAAACCTAACAAAGTTTCTAGAGTCCGCAAATTTGCCCGATATTTCTCAACTGCTCTGGACTGCAGATGGTAATTTGACAAAATACTGTGGAAGTCCCGGTATTACCACACGCACTTTATGAAATTTATGTTAAATTGTCACGTGAATTTGTTAAGCTGATGTATGATTGGCGTCCAGAAAATTTGAATGGCATTGACCCCTATCTCTTCTTTCAAGTTTTCCTTTTTAATTTCACTTTTGGTTTTTGGAGTTGTTAGTAGGGGACAGGTGTCTCTCTTTTGACTAAGTCTTTGACAGTAGTCGCATGGTTCTTGTATGATTGTGACGTTACTTCAAATCAAATCAACTTTCTTGTCAAAAAAGCAGTTTACAAACTGCGTACGACCACGTGGAGGAACAATAAACTAATTTACTCTCCGGAAGCAAGCAAGGGACCATTCCATGAATTCCGATCAAGGGCCCTAAGGCAGAGGCGGATTTAACATTTCAACACACTCCTAACAATACAAATAGTTCATCACGCGTTATAGTATTAACATAATACAGACAAATTTGTATTTAATAAAATCGAAAATCATTTCAGAAGTACGTATTATTATCAAACTATAAATCATTCGGAAAGTATTGTTGATAAATCGTAATACTAGATTCGCAAATAATTATATCAATAGATGTCGTCCCTAGACAAGAGCTTAGCCAGTCTTGACAAGAAACCCGTCTCTACGGGAAGGAAAACCGGAGAAAAACACGCGCCGGGATGGGGCTACAGAATTTATGTGCCAGGGTTGAGTACATATACAACTAAATTTATATCAATAATAAGACACAATATAAGCACGCAGGAAAATATTTGAGATATTATCAAATATTTTGAAATTACTACAACAATGCCGTGATCAAGTATAAGACGGGTTTAATTTTTATTAAAATCAATAAATTATTTTACGTTGAAGAAGCATTGGTGCAGCAGATAGCTTTAAACCGCGGATTTGAAGAGATTCAATTTAATTATATTTTTTATATCCGTTGCACTCTGCGAATAGTGATTTGAATCCATGTCCTTCCGTGGGATTCCCGAGTTATGGAGTTTGACCGAGGATTCCGCAGTGTTTAGTGAAAACATACTTAGCGATAGCTGCAACGGTGACTGTACGGCTGGTTAAGAGAGTGAGGTTACTGACCCGTAGAGCAGAAGGCAGAAAAAAAATAATATGTTGGGATCTCGAACCTAAGAAGTTATTTTGCAGGGTAGGTGAGTATTACCAGCCTCCTCCAACCCTTCTACTAACTTACATTATACCTATTCCAATTTATTTTATAATAATATGTTTTATTATTTTAAACTACTTAAAACTTTTTGGTTGGTATTTGAGTTTTTGGGGAGACCCCCCCCCACCACCACCACTTCACCAGCACTCTGATCCTTGACATCAAAGGGTAATTCCACCCCATGACCCACCTCACTCCTACCGCAATGCATGCACCACTGCCTCATAATGAGTTTATTTCCTTCCTTTTTATAAATTACACTTTTGAACATTACATGCGGCGGAACAATTCTACTTGTACAAAAGATTCCGAACTCAAGAATTTGACGAAAAGAAAAAAAGAATATAATTTCTACATTTGTGTTGTTTGTCTTTAGTACTAAGGGCGTAATTACTTTTTAAATCAGAAAACTTTTATACATATCTTTTGATATTCTCACTTTTATCGATGATTTAACGGAAAAAATCAATTAATAATCGTAAAAGAATGCTTTTGAACTAAAACCGACCAGAACATTACTGCTTCGGTTAGAGTGAATATCTTTTAAATCATTTATTTTTGAAGAAGTTCTTACGTGTATTTAACTCGAGTCCAGACATTTTTCCTTAACAATAGAACATCCTGGCCCGGGTTATTCTCCGGCTTTTCTTAGGATAGAGGCGAATTTTTTAAACATACTCGCTAGGCTCTTGGCGAGGAGTGGCATCTATTGAAATAATAAATCTCAAATTTCGTCTTATTTAATAGTTACGATTTATAAACAATACTCGGCGAATAATATATACTTTGATAATATTACATTCTTGTAAAATAACNAATAGTTACGATTTATAAACAATACTCGGCGAATAATATATACTTTGATAATATTACATTCTTGTAAAATAACATTATTTGTGTTTTATAAAATATAATACTAATAGAATATCAACAAATTTGTAACACGTAACTATCTGTTTATCTTATCTAGGAGTTTGCTGATATTTTTCAATCCGCCTCTGCCTTAGGGCTCTTGATCGGAATTGATGGGATGGTCCCTTGTTTTGCTTCCGGAGAGTAAATTTGTTAATTGTCCTCCACGTGGTCATACGCAGTTTGTAACTGTTCTTTTGACAGTAAAGTCCATTTATTTATAACAATATTATGCCTCAGTCGTGATTAATAAGTTCCGGACGCCTCGAAATATAGAACATAAATGTGAGATGAATGGCAGTAACGTTGTCGCCTTAACCAAAAACGACGCCCTCAATTTCCGTCGCCGCGTCGACCGACCGCGACAAGTCCTCTAAGCGCCTTATTTTTCATCGGAGACTCCATCAAAGTTCGAAGCGAGGGGCTTTGGCTTGCAAATTCCCCAGTTGCTCGTTTGTCACCGCACTATGAAGTGCGACGACGTGAAAGAATTTAGGAGGAGGCCGAGGAAAGATTCTTCAGGCGATAAATTTGATAAATCATCCGCATCCATACGAGCAATAGAATTTAAATGTTTCGAAATCTCGAACACTTTTGTTGTGTCTTATAACCTACTTGAGTAAACAGGAAAATTAAAATTCCAAGGTGGGAAGTTCATTAATAATAAATTTATTGTAAAAAACACCAGTACAAACTGCGTATCACCACGTGGAGGACAATAAACTAATTTACTCTCCGGAAGCAAGCAAGGGACCATCCCATCAATTCCGATCAAGGGCCCTAAGGCAGAGGCGGATTCAAAAAAATTCAGTATAACTTCCTAGATAAGATAAAAAGTTATAATACTAATAGAATGTCAATATGTTTGTAATTTAACGCAAAAAATTTACATGTACAAATTATTATCGAACTATAAGATTATTCTGAGTATAGTGTTTAAATATCATAAGAATTGAAATAACACGATTTATTATTACAATAAACATGACCCTAGACAAGGCTTAGAGAACCTGTATAAGAAATCCGCCTCTACCCGAAGGAAAACCGGAGCAAAAGTCGGGCCAGGATGGGGCTACAGAATTAATGTACACAACCGTTATTAATTCTTATGTTGTTATTAATCTCGAATTTTCACTGCATTTAATATCTGCTATTTATTTTGGAAAAAATAAATAAATTTTGTATTTAGCATCCAATTGTTATAGATATTAAATCCCCCACTACCCTTACGCTCTTGATAGGATTTGATAGGAAGGTCCAATGCTTAGTAGAAAGTAGATAATTTAATGCCTCCTACTTTGTCATGTGGCAGTTTGCAACAACCTTTTCGACAGTAAAATTTATTACAAGGAAGTTCTGATAAAAATAGTATTAACATTATTGGAAAAAGACGCAAAATTTTTACGAGGCAACCATTTTTGAGAACCCCAGTTCATATACTCTGTTATTGCCACATTGTTTATTTTGAAATACCAAATTTGTTTATTTTGAACAAATAGATTTGAAAAGACAGGAAAGAACTTATTAACTATACTGCTACTTCACTAAGACAAAACATAATCCTTTGTAACTCTCATCTTGCTGTAAAAAAATTCATAATGATTAGATTTTCTATTATGAACTAATTATTGGCTGTATTATATTATACTGGAAACTCGGAAATTAACTTAAATATACAAAGACTTGTGTTACATAAACAGTAATTCTATGAAATGGAAGAATTATCCTCTTAATATCGTATAAACCAAGAAACGAAATAATCAACATAACTTATTTCTCGTTTTCTTATGACTTATGAATAACAAACCCGCTGATTAAATTCTTTCAACGTTTGTCTTTTCGGTATAGATTAACGAAGATGTAGTAGGTATATGTTTAAATAATTCTTACGGTATTCATAAAGACTCAGAGTAAGATGTGGTTCAAGACCACAGAAATATTCTGACTTACGAAACTTCTTTTTAACCTCAAGTCCCAAGCCGTTATAAAGAGAGAATACAATGTTCAGATGCATGAATGGTCCATTGTAACAAAAATACTCATAGCTCTTTTAACCGTTTCATATGAGGTTTAGTATTATCGGAGAATGTTCATCTAAACGGAACAGTCAATAAACGTTTGAGTCTTGTTGCTTACAATTGATCGACCCAACAAATATTGATGTTAATTAACAAATTCCTTGAACTTACAAATAGAACAGCTATTGAACAGCTATCTCATAATGTGGTTTCATTCAAAATTAAGAAGATGATGTTAGTGATTATGGTTCCATCGATAGCTAATTCATATATACCTAAATAGAGAGCACCCATACAACGCTATCTTCCCAATATGTTATTAAATTGACCTCAATTTCATCTTGCAACTGAGAAAGGCCGACCTAGCAGTATGCCAAGAAAACATTTTCGGCAACAGGCCAATGTTGTATTGATCTCGTAACACTCAAGATCTCATGAGTCACAAACACATTGTTCATGTATAATTCGACACGCTAATTATACAATACGTTCTACTCGTGAAAAACATATCAGGGTTGTCAATTATTGGATTGAAGTATTCCCTTTTCGAAACGATTCATCTTTACTTTCCTGGACTAAGATCATTCATTAAGGCAATCAATAATTAACGAATAGTGATGAAATAAATCTTATTTGTATGAAAATTCGAAGGTTCTCATAAGAAAAATGATGCAAATAAAATCAGAATAAAAATATAATACGTAATAAACATTTGCAAGTATGAAAAATAAAGCAATTTAATTATTTTAGAGACAAATTTATTTCTAATACTACTTGTTTTATTATAATAGTGTCTTTCTTTGAAATATGCATGTAATAAATATGTAAAGTGTTCCTTTTACTTCAGGTTGTGCAAAACAGCGATCTGTCCGTGTTAGGAACACAAAAAAACAATCTGTGTTTCAGTGGGGTCTCTTTTATCATTGTCGAATAAATTACCCACATATTTTCGGAACCAATGTTAACTCTCGAGCTTTCCCTTCCAAAAGCAGACTACGGTTCCCAACGTATTTAGTAATGAATGTACAAACACGAATTTAAATTTATTTGCCATTAAAATTCATATTTGACGTTTATCGGAGAAGGAAAAAATAGATTTTATTTACGATGTAGAGAAGATGACTCCCATCAATAGTAATTGTCATTAGAATTATCCGTAAAATTGCGCAAGTGCAGAGGACTACAAAAGTTCCGGGAAGAGTTCTAGCAATTATGTCTATTATATATAGGACCTGCATTCTCTATGATACATCGACCATTTTCAGACGTATTCGTAACTAAATACAACAACAACAACAAAATAATACATAATAAAATTTCTCTACGTTTTGTTAAGTTAATAATTACATTGTCATTACATCTGACGATTGAAAACAGATTCGAAACGTATTACAACTATACGACGATTGACTTCCATTATATAATGTAATTAAATAAATAATTAAACACCTGGTGACGGCTTAAATCCAAGTCGAAACGTTGTGAGCTCTTCACAAAATATATACCCTATTCGTCCATAAAAGTCTTTAATTATTTATTTAACTGTATTACAATTAAGTTTTGTTAATACAAATGTATCACATAAACCATAAACGTATGAAAATGGTCGATGTTTCACATAGAATTTTATTTAGGGAAGAGAAGTAAGAATTTTTGTCCCAAGTGATTATGTTTATTTCCGTTTCATTGGATACTTCATGGTGTTATCTGGTAACAAAACCGCGACGCAAACTGAGAATGGTCACTCCTCCTGAAAAGATGCGACACACAGTGTCGGTCGGAAAATTCGTCGAAAACGACAGTGACAAGCTCCGAGCGGGCATTCTTCAGAACGATCGGCCTCTCGAGAGAGCTCGCTTGTCACGGCATCTTTGAGGCGGGCACACCTGCTCAACGGCGGTGGTGGAGGAGGCGGCGGCGGCGGCGGCGGCTGTGCCCCAGCAGGAGACAGACATGAGGTCCGGAGCGCTTCCTCGAGCGGCGGCGCGCGCGTGCATTGCCCCCTCGCAGAGAGTCGTGTGCGCTGCAGCCGGCGCAGCCTCCATCGCCACAGCCGCGCGCCTTCCACGTTGAGCCACACCCTTCGAGCGCGCGCTCCATGCCCACCTCTTCGCCCTGAGGGCTCATCGGAGACCGGAACGACGACGGCCCTTCCTCTTTGGTTTGTTCGGCTTCGAACGTATCAAAGGTGTGCTCGGGAACTGGACATTTGCGCTTTCCAATTAAGCAAGGAAAGTATTATAATCGGTCGAAAAAGAAAATTGAGACCTCTTCGGATCTTTGCGAATTGACTCCAGTTGAGTCTATTTTCAAATTTTGGCGATGATGTAGAATGCCGTATGCGTGTATGTGATGTATGTTAAGAATTTTGTTCCCCCGATAACTCACGAACAAATTGATGTATCGAAACCAAACTTGAGATTTCACTTTGAATGCGCTGGGAATAGAAGTCTATTTCTGGACAGCTCCTATTTATTATTTGTAGTATTCGTAAATGGGAAATAGAGCGAGCTTATCTACTTTAGGGCGATATGATGCAGGGTAGGTAGCAGGGTTATTGTTAGTAGGTGGACCGGTTAGCTGGGTTTACCACATGGAGGTATTAATAGGAATAGTTAGTAATAGTGAGACTTCGTGACACTAGGAGGTCGCTTTTCAATCGTCACAGCTATATATGAACTGGGAAATTAAAGTGGACAGCTACAATTTTTTTCTGCCACTCCCGAGAATTGAACCCGGAGTGTCTAGGTGATGAGCTCGCTAGTCCCTTAATTATACTTAGTACCTCAGCATAACTAGAGGGCTGTTCACAGAACATTTGGTGACGAAAAAAATACAAAGAGGATATATGAGAAAAAAGGTATCATAGAAGAAGTTACTGCAAGTGTCTCTCTGGTAAAGGGACGGAAACGAGAGAAGTAGATGAAGCTTGAACAAGTTGTTAGAGAAGTGAAAACCGTGGAGGGCCTTGCAATGACTATGTTTCCAGGCAACGTGGTCAACACACATTTACGACTAAAAGGAAAAAAAGAACATTTTGTAATCCGACTTTGATTTTAATATTGTGATGATTTGGTGCTCCAAAAGAAAGTTAGCCTTACCGTTAAACAACTGTAATTTTATACTTATGTGTATGCAATAATATGTATTGTTCTCCTACGGGAATATAGATTTTAATACACGATAAGGATGATAACATTTTTATTGTTACCGCATGTAAGCAGGTCGGCCACGTTTTTGTTCGACTACGAAGTTTAGAATTTCTGTTAAGGATTGAACAATTTCCTGTAAACTAAATTTAACGTAAGATTGATTTTCCTCATAATATGGATCATGCCATAGACCTTGAATGAGATACGTCGGGTATTCGAATGAACAGAGCTAAATATAGTTGAGCATTTTCCTCGTCATGAATCGAACTACAGAAGTAAACCAACGCAATTCTCAGGATTCGTATCAAATTATGGTGACTTACAAATAAAACAGACATCAAAACCAAATCATTTTCTATGCGATTTTCTGTACGTTACATTTTTCAATTCGTAATAGGTTTTATTTACACACAGTACATAAAAAAAATTAGGTTTATTATTTTGACGGGACTGAGGGTTCATTCACCTCTAAATAAGCCCTGGATTGCCATGGGCTGTGCATGTTATACTTTGAAATTAACTCGTAACAAATTCCTAGTTGCCTTTAGGTGTGGTTGAAGAATATCGGTTATTGTGCTAAAGTTATCTAAATAAATAAATAAACAACTGGCGAGAAAACAAATAGACAGAAATTGGTTGCCCGACAGAATGACATGCTGAAAATTGACATAGCGAATGGCATAGGTTAAGTATGACTACATTACGAGTATTATGTTGGGAACCATGGAATCGGGGCAAGAATAACAAATCTCCCTTCCTTCGCGTTTATCATTGCATGCAGTTGACTTTGAAACAATTAAAAAGTGAAAGGGGTTATTGTACTTGAGTGACAACTGTTGATAACAAACTTCTCGCACTGGGCTTGTTCGGAATTTTATACCTATGTAAAAGATTTGTGTCCTTTCACTATGCCCATCTGTTTTGCATGTTGCGCCATCGTTGAGCAGACAAGTCTCTTTTGCATCTTTCGTCACAAGTGTACATTACATCATTGCACCTGGTGAAGATGATGTACACAAACAAAACTTGGAATAGAGTTTTTTACTCCATTCATTTTCTATTTTTCCTTGTGGTTATAAACATAGATTTATTCCTAAAAATAGTAAATTACAGGTCATTTGTTAAGATTATTCGTTCATTAAGTAATAAATTTGTACATGAAAAGAAGCATGGACGAATCACTAACCTCAACTTGCTCAATTTATCATTGTTTCATTATGTAAAAAATAACAGCTAATAATTAATTTCTTGGAACTAATTTATACTATGACGAGGAGATTCATCTTCTGAAATAGTTATAACTATTCTCATTATAAAAAGTTATGAAATAGTTATAATTATTCTGATCAACTGTCCCCTCCGTGGTTACGGTGTCACAATGATCGCTCGTCACCAAGTCACCCCGGGTTGAATTCCCAGGTGGAGCAAGATAAAATTTCCATGTCTCAGTTTAAATAGCTGATGTATAAAAAGTTCACTCTCTGCGGCTAGCAACCGCAGTTGTAATACTCGGATACAGCAATCTGGATCCTATCTAGACGCTGTTCCTCCGATCTCGGTAAAATTCACGATGTGTCCAGTGAGTAAACTCATACAAAAAACTGATCCTTACTGGCACTCGTCATTCGTGGTCCTTAGCTGACCGAAACGAGATACATGCATACATATTCTCATCAACTGATGTATTACGTCTGTGCACGCATCTTATAATTGGTCACTTTCAAATTTATTCATTCGTCTTATAAATGAGAAATGATTTTAACCATTCCCTACTTTCACTTTTCAAAGATCAGTCCCCCAGTAAGATTTCTGAGTCCTTCTATTTCGTAGCATTCACAATCCTTTAACTTACTTGTACTTGGAGAACTCTAAAATATTCGTTTTGAGTTACATTTCTCATAGAATGTTGAGATCTGCAACACCAGAGTTTTTAACAATTTCCCAGCAACGTATTACAAAGCGTTGAGATAAAGCATTCGTGGAGCTTCCCTCTCAAGGTTCCCCGCCCTCCGCCCTTGGCGTTGGCCCAGCAAACGCAGCTGAGGCGATAAAAAACATTCTCGTCAACAGGGCAGAAACAATCTGCCCTCACGCACCGACGCCATGTGCTATCTCTCGTTCCCCCCCCCCCAACACACTCCACATACCACGGAAGAGGTATTCACCCGCCAAATTACCTCACCCTTATCAACGTCATTGGAAATATAATAACGAGAAATTGAGCAATGGTTTATTATTTCAAGAATACAAACCTTCACGTCATAAACATGCATGAATAAAACATAAAATTAACTGACCAATCAAAATGCCTCAATGCATATTTTCAAAATTTTGAATATTTAGAAACCGGAAGTGGAGCGCGGTGAGTAAATGAAGTCAGAACCAGTTGTCCGGAAATAGGCTTCTATTCCCAACGCATTCAAAGTCAAATCTCAAGTTTGGCTTCGATACATCAGTTTGTTCGTCAGCTATCGGGGGAACAAAATTCTTAACATACACACACATACGACATTGGACATCATCGCCAAAATTTGAAAATAGACCAAATCTCCCGGAGCCAATTCGCAAAGATCCGAAGATCTAAAAAAAATAAAAATGTTTCGACCGATTACAATACTTTCTTTACACACGGTGTAATTGGAAAGTAAAAATAAATGGTTTCGGGAGAAGAAGAGCGTTCGCCACATGGTCCTTACTCACCCACGCCGTCGCGCCGGGCGGCCCCGTCCCCGTGCCGGCAGCACCCATCAGCATCAACAACAGCGCCGCCGCCGCAGCAGCAGCCGCCATCCACCTCCGCATGCTCGTGGCCGGCGTTGTCTTCTCGGTGCAAGAGCCACGAAAAACTATCACTGCGCCTGCGCCTCACTGCGTCTGACACGGCCCGGTGCCGTTGAGGGGTCTTTCTCTCCCGCGGCCGCTGTGCGCCGCTCGGCCTCGGGCCTCGGAGTGAACCGCGGCACCGCAGCCTCCGCCGCGCGGCGAGCGATGCCAGCGCCTCCACGCGGAGCACCGACGATGCTCCGCCACCGCCACCGCCTCGGTCGCCGTCGACGTCCTCGGCGGAGGAGGGCCGCTGCAAATCCCGCTGGCGCACGGACGGACGGACTGTTGCTGTCGCGAACGGCGTCGTCGAATATCGACCGAATATCAACGCCAGAGAGGCTTCCATAAAGATGGCACCCCGGTGGCATTGAAGAAGGTGGAATGATGTTAGGTCGTGAAGGATCTGCGACAGTCATTGGAGTACACTCACGTTTTCCCGTATCCAATCCCAAACCAAAAAGAAAGGAATGTATCTACTGCAAGACAATAATGAACTAATAGTTACAAAAGACAGATTTTATTATTTCTCTGACTGTGTGTGCTAAGGAATATCTACAAAAAACGGGACATAAATAAAAAGTAAAATCTTTTTACCTGCGCTGCGGATAAACCGAGATGATTAAAAGGAAAGGAAGAGGAGAAACATCCACAATGACTCTGTTGAAGAAGTGGATAACACTTAACGATTTTTATGTGTAACAATTGATGTGGCGAAATAAGATTAATTAATTATCCACCAATCCCACAGGTCTACGGGCATCATTAAGATCCCCAACCGCATGAGAAATATATTTTCTATTAATGAATATGTTTGACGTCTGCTCTTCAGAATATTAAAAGTATAGACAAACGTCCTGACGTTTTTTGCTGACGATTTAAATTCGAATAAAAATAACAGTCACTCGCTAGCAATGAACTTGCACATGTGACGATGATTCGCATTAGAGACGAAAGATAGAGTCTGATTTACATTTTATACATATAGAGACATGTGAATTTACTTTAATTTTAATTGAAAATTAAATTGCCTGAATAAATCCAGCTCGTTTGTCGATATTAATTATAAAGATATTTTTACTCAATGTGAAGAGGACGGGGCTACAACACGCAGTATTCAAGTAA
The DNA here is from genome assembly GCA_002313205.1 of Laupala kohalensis. NCBI lineage: Eukaryota > Metazoa > Arthropoda > Insecta > Orthoptera > Trigonidiidae > Laupala > Laupala kohalensis. The sequence goes on from NNCF01125842.1 coordinate 66,803, forward strand.
TTTCGAGAGAAAATTTATTGGTAAAATTATATTTATTAATTAAGAATATGCCAAGTGATAGATAGACCATGAGCATATTTGTTCAAAAAAGGAAAATTTGTATTTAAAATAAACTGTGTACGAAGTACTATCGATATTCCAAAATCAAATAGATTATAGCACGAACTTCTCTCAACCCTTCGCCCTTCCCATGAAGAAGGTTTTAAAGCAAAACACAGGAGTTCGTTGGGAAGAAAACATTCCTTCGCTTCGGTTAATAATATATTTACAAAACCCAATATTTGGACACACTCGCATTTATAAGGTTACCAGCACACATGTAATAATAATAATAAATTTATTGTCAAAAAAAGCAGCACAACTGCGAATGACCAGGTGGAGGACAATAAACTAATTTACTCTCTGGATGAAATATCCCATCAATTCCGATCAAGGGCCCTAAGGCAGAGCTGGATTCAAAAATTTCAGCAAAAATTCCCAGATAAGATAAAAAGTTAGCTGCGAGATATAATACTAATGGAATGACAATATGTTTGTAATTTAACGCAAAAAATTTACATGTACAAATTATTATCGAACTATAGATTATTCTGAGTTTAAAAATCATAAGAATTGAAATACCATTAAATTCAAGATTTATTATTACAATAAACATTCCCCAAGACAAAGCCTAGAGAACCTGTATAAGAAAACCACCTCTACCTGAAGGAAAACCGGAGAAAAATCCGGACCAGGATAGGGCTGCAGAATTAATGTACACAATCGTGTCCAAGTTGAGTACACATAAAACTAAATTAATGCGAGCCATACGCCAACACAATCATGCAAGGAAATAGTTTTTGAAATTGTTATTAGTTATTTAAAAAGTACTACAGCAATGGCGTGATAAAGTACAAGACGGATTTAACTTTTATTAAAATAAATAAACTCTTTTACATTGTAGAAGCACTGGTGCAGGAGGTACTTTTTAACCGTGGATTTAAAGAGATTCAATTTCATAATATCTTTTATATTCTTGGGCAGGGAATTATATAGAACGATTCCCGAATGATAAGGTCCTTTTTGGCAAAGAGTGGTTGACACTCTAGGCCGATGAATATTATTACTATTGCGAGTATTGTGTTCGTGAACGAGA
>NNCF01125842.1:68675-86867 GCA_002313205.1 Laupala kohalensis
TGCCTAAAGAATGCAATTTGGAAATGAGAATTTCATGATCGATGACATCGAATGCTTTGTATAAGTCAAGAAAAACACCCTGAGGATTTTCTCCACGGTCAAGAGATGTGGTAACATCGTTTAAGAAGGAAAATATGGCGCTTGTAGTGGAAAAGGATTTCCTAAAACCGTGTTGATCGTCAGAGAGAATGTTATATTTTGATAAAAAATCTAGAAGACGCTTATAGAACAATTTTTCTAGGATTTTTGAGAAAGTGGGTAGTAGAGATATTGGTCGGTAATTTCCAATATTAAGTTTGTTTCCTTTCTTGTGTAAAGGTTTCACTTTAGCTCTCTTAAATATTTTAGGAAACACCCCTTCCGATAAAGAACTATTAAAAATATTTATGAGTGGATTTAATATAGCATGGGACGAAAATTTAACAATAAACTCAGGTATATCATCTACGCCTGTTGAAAATTTGTTTTTTAATGAGCTGATGATTCCCATGACTTCACTGGCGTTAGTTTCGGAAGTGAACATAGAATTGGGTACGTGGGTGGATATAATTGGAGGACATTGATTTGGATATATTGAGTTCGTTATTTTACCAACTTCTGAGAAGTGAGAATTAAACAAATTTGCGATGTCCTGAGGATATGTTACGATTTTGCCATCGTTTAGTAGAGTAATATTTTCTTCTTGATTTTCAGAAGTTGACGTGTAATTGTTAACAATATTTCACATGGCTTTCGTCCGGTTGTTTGATTTTAGTATATGCCTGTCGTTTTCCATAACTTTAGCTGCATAGACTACTTCTCGAAGAATAGAGTTTTGAATGATAGTAGGGATATATTGAATTCAATGTGTTATAAATGTTGCAGTTCAGTTAAATGTATGGAATGTAATTATGACGATTTCCTTTTCATTATAGGTTATTGGGTGATATGTGCAAACGTTTAAATTCGTACCCCTCAATCCAATTAAATGTATTGGATTCTAGAGCGTCGGCGTCGTTTGAAGTCTGCGAAGAGAGTTCGAAATTGATGTTTGAGGGCTTCATTAGCTAACCGGTGCTTCTTAACTTCCGTCAACAGCTTCATAGGTTTAATATCATTTTGGGCTCTAACTGGTAGTGTACTGACTTAAGATAGATTTAATTTCAAATAGAAAAGTATTTGAGTTCAAGATTCATTATACGCAAAATTGGGAAATCCTATTTTAGGGTAATTGAGAGAAGCTACGGAAGTTATTTTGATATGAAATGATTTAGTTCATATTGAAATGTCTTATTTCTTGTGAATACTTTTATTAACTGGTGTGAAGTTACAATCTGTCCTAAACAGATAAAACTAATAAAGTATTAGATTTGTGAAGCAATGAGCCGGATGATTTAAATTTCATTGAAATTGTTGTAGTTGTTAATTTGTTTTAACGCGCCAAATTTGTGTCACAGGTTTTTTTTTTCATTTATATTTGTCACTCACGAGACGACTTTGTCCCTAAACTGCGTCATTTATAGATTTCTTCCTACAAAAGCCTCATTAAACAAAAGTAAAAATGTTGTGATTAAGTTCGATTACTAAATTACGAGGTCGGTTATTGCAACAGTATCTACTAAATAACTCATATTTAATCATATTATTACATTATAATGAAAAATAAATATTATGATATTGTTCATGTAATATATATCGTAACAACATGGCATATTAAGTACAGTAACTGTTATTATATGTTTTTTTAAATTCAAAGTAGACAGTCCGAACCTTATTCCAAAGTCTCATCACATAGGCGACGAGAAGGTACTGCCCTAGAGCACTGTATACAAAACTATTCTAGGAAGGAAAATAATATGCTTTCATATGGTGATGTCTTGCTCTAGTTTGGACCAACCTTCAAGAGGCGACAAAAACAGACCTCTTTCGAGAGCCTCCATGCTTGACATGGATCCACTGTTTGAAGTTGGCCCTAATGTAATAGAAAAAAAAAAGTGAGTCCAGATAGTGCCTTGATACCAACGTTCCTTACGGAGGGCGGTTGTTATTTTATATAAATATTTTTTAGTATTGAACCCTGTTTCCTTTATCCATAAATGGCGTTTTCTTGTATTTTTTCGGACTTTGGTAGCATTGTCTCCTTGTCTGTTTTCATTGTCATTTTTATTTTTTTTATTGATCTGTATTTCAAACAATGTCATTATACACATAGCATTTAAAATTTTAACATAAAATAAAACGAATAATTTTTATTCAGCAACGTGAGTACATCTCCTACTACGCCACGGTGCTGTACCCGTAGTCATCACGGGGAGGTGGAAAAGAGTAGTCAACTGCCCTTTTAATACTTTTCTTTTATTGTTTCATACCGTACACATCCTACCTACACTATTTTCAAATATTATGTTTCTTGTTCTTGTATTTATTACATTCCCACGGTAAGGCTCCGTTCGAATTATTTTTTCTTTTCCATTTTTTATATATTTTGTAGAACGAAATAATTAGTTTTTCATTAAAGCCACACGGAAATATTTGGTTTTTTGTCCGTTTTGGATTTCATCCGTTCTTTTCGGACGGATAATAAAAAAAGAGGTGTCACCGTATGAATAAATTGTGAAATTTCTAATTCAAAGTCACTTCACTTTCAAATACTTTCTAAACGCCCCTTACCCGGGTTGTCTAGGTATTGAAAAAGAAGAGGATAAACAGCAGAAGTTAACACCACTTAGCAGGTGACGAAGTTCAGAGAACAGTGTTGAAGGATGAGTTTCACGAATGTCGGTAGAATCTCATAACACGAAAGATAAGGCGTTGTTCGCTAGTTCGTAATAAAGTGGATTCCATGATCTGTGATACTTCGGCAACGTCCTTTAAAGAGATATCTTATTCAGATCTCGAATCTTCAATAAGTGACAGAGCAGTCATGAAATATGCAAAAAAAGTAATTGAATTGTCAAGAAATCATGCGGGGACATAAAATAAAATTTTATACTTTACAAGCTAAGTTCCCGCATCTTCATTGTCTCGATTTTTTAAAAATAATCGTCATTGAATCCCCAGTAATGCCTATTGAAAATATTTGACATTTTCACTTGAATGATAAAAGACAGCTGAACGTCTGAAATATAAATAGTTGTCAATTGTCAAACAACTGAGAATCAAACCACGAATGACCAACAAACAAACAAAAAATAATTTGAACATAGGAAGAAACTGGCCAATAAACTGTAATGTGAGCTCATTAGTGCTACATGAAAACGAAGAAAGTGATGAAAGACAATTAGTCATATATTCGATGAGAATTTACATAATCCCTATTTAATGCAATTTTCCTAATTAAAAATATATATTGTCAACATTTCGATACCAAAGTACAATATCTCAGCGAATATATTACTCCAACCATATGTATTGCTGTATTTGAGTTGGTAGTGTATGATGATATTGTTCATACAAAAGATGTATATATAAACGTAGGCTTCCGCGGCCGGAGTCAGTTTGATCTTGTCTGTCCGGAACAAACCGCGTCTTAGTAGATAAAACTGCCATTAGAAAGCAGAGTACGACAGCGACTTAGGTCTGTACGACTCTGACATTGCCCTGAAGAAGGCCACAGCATGATGACCGAAACGTTGGTAGTTTTATCTGCTAAGACGCGGTTTGTCCCGGACAGACAAGTTCATAAAAGATTTATATATTTTTATTCATTTTAATACTGATAATAAATACGTATATAAAGCAAACTGATATTGAAAGAAGACTAGCGACATGAAGTTTATGTACAATTTCTATCGCGTAATTTTGAACTCTCATTTGAAAATGTCGGTTAGTGGCGATTGTGTAATGCGTTTTCATACAGAAACACATATTTTAAGGGAGATATTTGAAGCTTCGATACGGTTTAGAGAAACGTATTTCATGTTACATGCTACATTTCGTGAATTTGAACAGTTATAGATGGATCTATTGGTGTGGGGGGGGGGACTAAGGGAGCTATAGCCCCGACCCCCATTGGACCTGAACTTTCAACAGATAATATTGAAATTAATAAAATATATCTTTATCCTTTAATATGTATTTGACATTTTAAACAATTAGTAAATTTGGTTATTATTTAATGAATTGTTATTTATCTATTTGATGAATTGATGTATTATATTGAAATACAAAATCGATATAATATTTACAAAACTATTTATAAAGATATTTAAATAATATTAATAATAATAATAATACTTATAATAAAATTTACAATAATATTTATAATAATATTTATAAAATTTACGGTCTTGGTCCGCCGCAGTATGGAGATGAGAATCGTACTGCTTTTTCTTCCATACTGTCTGTCCTAGAGAAGAACGGTCTCACAGCACGATACCGTCTCCGTAGCTGCCGGGGTTGTAGACTTAGCTCCTGTCTCTTATACNTGGATATCCCGAATGCGGTGCGACGGATTCCAAGGATATCGAATGAGCTGAGGTTGCCGTCAGGACGAGATTCGCTTCAACTATATTGAAATACTCACTTTCCATTCTACAATAAAACTATCTTTCATCCTCAAAATCTATCAATAAAAGCTATTCCATTATTCCGAACTATTTTTATTCTTATCTTAGGAGTAAAGTACTGAAGTGTTAAATCCGCCTCTGCCTTCGGGCCCTTAATCGGAAATGATGGGATGATCCCTTGTTTGCGTCCGGAGAGTAATCATCTACGTCGTCATACGCAGTTTGTACTGCATTTTTTGACAATAAATTTATTTATTTATTTATTTATTCATTAAGCAATTTTAATTTTATATATTCGTAAATGAATTGAAAAATCATTAGTGAGTCAATGCTCAATACACTCTTGAAAAAAAAAAATCATAGCTAATACGTCGTGAAGCAAAAAAGATAAAAATTCTTTATTAATAAATTTGACTCCCGGAGAACACTTAGAATCTTGATTGCGGAGGGGTCATGGGTCATTTATGATTTAAAATAACGTATATTGAAATAAAACACTTTTTGTATAATTTCAAAATCCGTCATACAGTTTTGTGATATTAATAAAAAATATACCCATGATATTTATAAAATTTGAAATTAGTTTTACGTACATAATGTTTGTTCACACAAAACTATAATTTCTAGAATTTTAAAAATATTCGATAAAGTTTGATGATAATTTTTCCAAACAATTTTCCCGAGAATTATACGTAAATAAAAGGATGAAAGATATTTAATTTTTGTGATATACACGGGTACGTATTACATTTCATTTGTTTCCATGTTAAAAACAAGTTTTCTATTTTTTTATTAGAATTTTCCCCCTTGTATCAGCTCCGTTACAGATGAACCTTGCTTTCTCTCTCATCCTCTCTCTTTCTCTCTTACTTTCTCCTACCACCTCAAGTGGACAGCATCGCGCAGTGCAATCGACTGGGCATGCGTTGGCACTAGAATGGTTGAGGAAACAGAACTGGTAGGGGACACTCCCCGTTCTTTATGGCAGGGAGAAATAAAAATAATGAAAGTGACACCAACTCTAGAAGGGTTGCCAGTTTCTTGAGTTACAGTCCCCACTTCGAGGCCGGAGTGAGGCATCGGTATTTATGAGCATGAATAATAAGAAACGCTATAAAATCTTGAGTGACGTCGTGATCAGTCGCTAGAAGTGGGATTTCCAACACCTGCAGCTATTCCAGAAAGTGAATGGAGAGAAAAACGAAATTGTCTCAGATTTTTGCAGGAGCTTACTTTCTCATGTAGTATTCAAGTATTGTGTTTACTGGGTTTCTTTTTGTCTTAAAACCTAACAATGTAAACATAAATAATTTATCGACCCTCGTGTTGTCAAATTAGTTAACGACTAATTCAGATGAACAAGTGATTAAACTAAATTGTGTAGTTGTCATACCCGAAACGAATATATTGAGACTAAAAAATTAACAATATTAATATTATATTTTTGATGATAAATTATTTATATGTTTTATATTTATCAAAATTGAATCATGTGTTCCAAATTTTTATAAAATTAAATCGTTTATCTTGTCATTACTAAAATTAATTCAAACTCGAAGTTTATTATCCCAATATGGTTAAATAAATCAGTGAAGGGCATTTTCGTTCACTAGAATGGAAAGAAAACGGGGAAAGTGATTGGAAAATTTAATACAGACGTGAAAAATGAGTGGCATATAGTACATAGACTTTCAATTGATTTTTCTCAATGCCATTCTCGACAAGGAAATGCGAGTTTAATGTTAAGAGCAGAACTGACTTTTATCTATTTCCTTCAGGTCAGTATAGCGTCAGTGCGTTTCTCGTTGGTCTTTCATGCTTTTGCAGATACTAATTACGTTTCGATACCAGGCAGAGGATTATCGGGTAATGGCGTCTGATATTGACAAAAATTTCAACCTAACCAATCGAGTAAACCACTGATACCCAAAGTGGTCTTTATGGACCCCCAGGGGTCGACTACGACCTGCAAGGGGTCCATGTCAGCGAAAATCTAAGTTGGGGGTCCATGAGATGTAAATGGAAGTTCATTCCTAACAAAAAGAAGAAACATACTGGACATCACAGACAGCGGAGATTTAAGATTAAACCTAACTAAATTGATAGCAAATGTTGAAAATTTGTTATTAAAGCATCAGATTCATCTCTCCCACTAAAAGCATTTATTTTTGCTTAGTTAGTTTGTGCTTAACCATTTATTAGTAATAGGTACTAATTTGACTTCACTTGGTTTTAGTTTGAATTCAATTAATAAATGTATAAAAAGCAACATGTGTCTTTTTTATGTTTTTCACATTACAGATAGAAATATAAATCTTCCAAAGTGGACAGCACTATACCAGCTGTCAAAAACACATTTGAAGTTGATGAATCAGCAAAAATTCAATATTAGATAAGCAGGGGTCTGCCCAAAACCGAAATAAATAACAAGTGGTCCACGAAACAAAAACAGTTTGGGGACCTCTGGAGTAAACAAACCAGCTCTGGCCTCGGTCGATTCGTTCACCGGATGTTCCTGCTGGTCTCAAGACCACCAGGTACTCAGCCCAAACATTTCTCCAGTGACTGATCGTCATACTTTATCTGGTTCCTGATAATTATTCATGGGAAATGTGGTTCAGTTGACGCGTGTGACGAACCGGGACTCAAACTTTGGCCGCAATTGTGCTACCATTGCACCAACGGTCTCGACCTCTTCCGGGTTGGAGTCCCGGCCCGCCGCAATATTCATGGTCACAGACGATGCCGACTTACCTCTCCTAATAGGTTCTCAGAAGTTGAGAATTAGAAACGCTGTCCCGTTTTTCTTATTCCGCCGTCAGCTCTCACCTCCGTAGAAATATCATCTCAAATATATTATATTCTAAAGATAACAAAACATTAATTGAGAAGTACAGTGGGTGATGAGAGACCCAGCAGTCATGGAATAATATCAATAAACTGTGCATAAACGAGAACTTGAAGTATACATGCATGATTATCATACAGAAATGGGACTAACAAAATACTTTTCTATTATTGCGATTGTAATTAATGAGTAATAAAATTATGTTCATTTTTAGCAAAATATTGTTTTGGAATTCGAGTTCACTTGACCAGATTGTATGAGACCAGGTAAGCAATTCATGTAACTTGTGTTTATTTGTTTCTATGACAGAACCGAACTTGTAGTATTAAATCGGTCAAAAGTGAGTTCTTTCAAGGGTGTTCCTNTAGTATTAAATCGGTCAAAAGTGAGTTCTTTCAAGGGTGTTCCTTCGAGCTTTCTGCAAGGCACCGCCAACTTTTTTCAGTCTGGGGACATATAATGAAATAGATCAACAAGAACAGCAATAATGTTTGCAACGTCAAAAGCCAGGGCAAAATTACGACGGACCCGAACTCGAACCCGGGACTTCGTGCTCTGGCCGCAGGTGTGCTATCCACTGCACCACTCGCCTCGACTCCCAAGTCTGTACGCAACGTCCGCCTGACCTGATTCGGCGAACTTATGACACCCCCCCCCCACATTCAGGGGATAAGTGACCACAGGTGGCAAAAGAAAAAGGCAGTTAGAGAAAGCAATAATGTTGTTCATTTGCCACATTTTCACGGTAAAAATTACAGTCATCGTGCTAGAAGGAAAAAAAATGAACAAACTTAATGGATTATTTAAGAAATATAGAAAACGTCTTTAAATCGTAAAATTTCGACGAATAATTAGATTTTACGAGTATTTTAAACAAATGGTGGATCCGCGTCATGCATCAATATTTTCCTGAAGAAAAGCGCGGGGCTACGTCGGGTACTCAGATAGTCGTTACTGTAATTTTTCGAACTGTGAGGACGTCGTCGGAGAGTTCACCATACACGCGGGGACGAACGAATCCTTTGGGATGTGAAAGGCGGCGCCTTCGGGATTCCTGGCAGTCTCTTCCTGTCCTTCCTTCCCTCCCTCCCACGCTGGCAACGAGGGCGGTGCTCTGGCCGACGCGTCGGGGGAGAAAGAGCCTCTGTCCCGCGTCGCGCCAACGCAAAAGAAAAAACTGCCCCTCTCTCTCCGCGGCCATCCACCCTCCCCCGCCACGCCCTCCCCGCCCCTCCGCGAATGAAAAAGAGGAACAGCAGCGTCCGAGCGATCTGTGTCCCCGTGCCCCTTCACCCCCGTGCCTGCTGCTGTGACGGTCACGCTGCGGACAGCCCCAAGACAGCATTTGAAGCTCCCGACGTTTTAAGTGACGCCTGTTAACCTCTCCCGCCGACTTCACTGACCTACTTACGAGACTGGGGTATTCTGTTTAGTTTTTTTAGCGTGTTCTTATCATACTTGAGCGTTACCAGTACGTAAAAATTAAAGAGTATTTTCCCCTGGGTTTTGGAACGTACGGTACTTGTCTGGAATATTTGAATTTAAGACGTTTTACAGAAATAACATTACCAGTACGATAACGATATCAGTATTTCCGAAATAATATTACCAGTATTGATAACTATTCACCATTAAAATGAGAGCGGGAAAATATCCTTGAACAAGTTTTGGAGCTATTACGTCACACGAGAAGACTTAGAAATCGTTATAGATACAGAGTGATCCAGAATTCCTATTACACGGTTATAGGTGTTGTAGAGGGGACTCAGAACAGCAATATTTGGTAATAAAACCATGTCCGGAAATGCGCCGTTTGGAAGATAAACGACTTGATTCTTGGGGATTTTGATTGAAGAACACATTGTCCAGAATTCGATTCGGTGCGTCCTAAAAAACAAAACAAAAACTGAAAGAGAAACAGATTTACTAATATAGTCTAACTATTAATGAGTCACATCACTAAGTTCGAATAAATCTTCTACAAAAGTATTTCCTCTCCTTTTTACTTCTTTTCCTCCCCAAGAAGAACTTTTCGTCTCAACTCATATCCGTCTTCCATTTTACTTATTTTACATATAATGCAGCTTTGAATCGTACGATATACAAATACAAAATAATTCACCAGAATACACGCACATAGCTGGTACTATATATTAAACACAAATGCAATTACTATATAATCTAATTAAATAAATAATTAAAAACTTACGACTTTTTAGGGACGAATAATATTTTTATTTTTTGTTAAGAACTCAGTACGTTTCGACGTGGATTTACGCCGTCGTCAGGTGATCAAATAATAACCAATTATAACCAAAAACATGACAACAGGACAAATGAACATGATATAAACAGAAATATAAACACAAAATATGTTTACACAAAAGCAAAAACACAAACATGTTATTATATAGTATTGTATAAACCTGTTACCAGTATAGTTTTTCAGTGTCTGTGCGTAGATTCAAACTCCCGTGTGTATTTTTTTTATAAATATCTTTTCTGATATACGTTTGTAATAAATACCTTCTTTGTCCAAAATTAATATATTTTCCCGATCCATCAAGTGATCATTATTAATGCAATGTGAAGTACCTACACTTTGTTCCTCTGATTTTAAATTTATTTTGTGTTCCTGCATTCTGGTTTTTTACCCTCTTAATATAATAAATATACCGAAAATAATAAATAGTAGGAAAATATGGAAGTTAGGAGGTCATTGATTTCACTTAGCCAGTTTTTAATAAATAATTTGAAATTGTTAATTTTTTAAATATTTTTTGGCAAAAGGTTAAAACGTTTGGGTCCTACAAAGACAAATGATTAAAAAAGGATTTTTTAATTTATTTATTATATGCTGATGGGGGAAAAAGTATCTGCCATATTATTCAGCTCAATCAAACAATTTTGTTGAGTAAGCGATCAAATCATAGCGCGTGTTAACGACGTTCTATTTTCTAGCTAGTTTCATACAATTGTATGAGCCACTGTTTCAGTGAAAGAAAGTTGTGTACCAATGAAGTATTAAAAAATTCGAGTCACGTGGAACGTTGCCATTGTAAAATTTGTCTCTTTCCAACTTGATTGGCGTTCCAATCAACCGGGTGCTATCCCCTCTCTGGATGGAGGCAGGACTCGCTCCATTCTGAGCACAAAAAAGGAGCCACGAACTCGGAGGGCGATCCGTCTCTCATCCGGCATTGAGAGTTACAATTCACTTTTCTGCTCTACAGTTCACTATTTAACGGGGTGTAAAATTTATGAATGATTAGTAGAATTTCCTGGAAATTACACTCTTACATACTTTTTAAGAGACTGTTCATAAATTAGGTCACGAAAAATACCAATTTTTTAAAAAACATCCCCCTCTCCATAAAGTATCTGCACCTCTCACCTTCCGAATAATTACGTTGCGCAAGCATCACCTTCCCATTGTCGTAAATATGTTTTTTGGTTGATTTTCGGAAAGTTTAGGGACAAATTCTGATACACTGAGTCTGTGCGTCATTGAGTGACAAATTTCATGGTTAAAAAGCATGGCTTTACGTAACATCCCCTCACCAGTGTACCAGCCACTGTAAAGCGGCACGCACATTGAGCTAGTGAATGCCGCTTTTCAACACCTATTCGAGTACATCGATGCGAAACCAGGCCAAAATATTTTATCCAGTAAATTTCGTAAATTATGGAGAAAAATTATTTTGAAGTATATAAACTAATGTTATGTCCCTTTTTCATGTTAAGAAAATTTATATAGAGGTTCTTTTTAATTTTTTATACAGATTTGATACATAAAATCTCGAATCAAAAAAATAATTTAACTTATCATGGCATTTGATTAAGCACATATAAAGGATAATTCGCCATAATCCATCAAATTCACGGGATAAAATTATTTTGGACAGTTCTCGCTTCAATTTACTCCATTGTACGGCGTCACGAAGCGGTGTTGAAAAGCGGTGTTCACTAGCCCCGTGTATATGACCCTTAACGAAGTGTGAACTATATCACAACTTTCCCTACCCCCTAGAAGCTTACGTAAAATATAGTATGACTACATATTCTTTATACAATAAAGCTTACGTAATTTATGAATGGTCCGTAAATGAAAATTTTCAAAATCCAAATCACCTGTTTGTGTTTTAGCAGATTCAACTGAACGTCGATAAGATATTAAACGGACATATAACTTTGTTTCTTCATTGAAGTGAAACTCAATAACTTTAGCCGCGGTCGTTTCTTAAGCGACACACCACTGAAGTAAGACGCGTATTTATAATTTTAAGGCCCTAGTTTACATGTGTTTCACACCCTTCCCACGTATTATCAGTAGTAACATGCTTTTTATAGAAGTCGATTTGGGAATAATATTTTCCGTAATGAAAATTGTCATAAAATTTATTTATTACTCGGCTTTTATATTTCTAACTCAAATTATTGAAGAATTAAAACATCAAGAAAATGTAATTGAAATTCATGTAAACGTAACAGACTTGACTCGTGGAATAAAACAATTTTAGTGTATATTATTATTATTATTATTGATGAAGCAATTTTTATTGTTAATTTTATTGATAAGCAGATAAAATAAGTTTTAATTGTAATTTAGCAAATGTATAATATCATTGAGTGTAGATTTCGAGGTTCCCAAGACTCCGATGGTCCCATGTGCCCACAAGCTGAAGCACATTGGCTAATGCACCCTTGATTGCAATGGTCAAATGTGAAATATGTATTATTATACACTACAGAAATGGTCAAATTGTAAACAATACTCAAAGTATAAATTATATCATATTCGTAGAATGACCGCGTCGTATCTATTTTAGAAGAAAAATTCTCGAAGGGAAGGTATGGAAACTTCCCCTGTAATGCGCATATAAATGTAACCAACCTCGTATTGTTCTTACAAACCACAACACTGAATTACTTTAATTTTAATTTCATAATAAATAAAGTTTTCTATTTTTTCTACATCGCTGTTCAAAGTTAGGAAATGATTAAATGTTTTACAGGATACGTACCCTGATGAAGTCTTCTTCCGAAGCTGGTATCGTGAGATCGCTCCTCTGCAATTCGAGCTTCATGGGTTTGATCTGAAAATAAACATGTGGATTCGTGTCCCGTGAGAGAGCGAACACTGAAAACACCAAACTACTTTCCATTCATTTTCATGAAGTTTATTTCTTAAATGAATTATAGAATATCAATCAACTGTTCCATATTTCGTGGAGGGAAAGAGTAAATACACGCTTTCAACCCACAATTTGCAACTCACCACCATATTTACGTTTATCAAATTTAAAAACGTGCTCAGCCTTAAATTCGTGTACAGTCCTCTCCTTCGAAACGATTTACAACTCTGAACAGTACTTAATCAGTGAACGAAAACAGATCCTCCATTCAGACTTCCGCCGTCTCGCTACAGTGTTGATCCAAGCGAGCAATTCATTCGACGTGTGAGATCGCGCTCTTTTCAAAAGCGCCGAAAGAGGGACTCAATTTTCCTTCGAAACGCCTCATTTGCAGCTCTGGGTGGGAAGCTCTCGCGGCATCTTCGCGCTGAGAAGGATGGGAAAGGCCGTTGAGTATTTTTTGGAATGAGATAGAGGCGAGGAGAGGATGTTCATCAAGCGCGGAGGAATGAAAAGAGAAGGCTTTGAGGAGAATGAGGGGAAAGGCTTAAAGGAGGGGATTGAGAGAATTGAAGGAAAGATTAACCCTAGAATACCAAATATTTTAGTAAAAATACACACGTTTTACCTACTCCATCTTTTTACTGATTGTAATTCAATATTTGTATCTATTTCTTGTATTGTACTTCATTCGAAAATAAATGTCAAATACAGATATTACTTTTCAATAATATGATATCCATTCAAGAGCTTCTACGTACATTTTACGTATAATTATTATTTACTCAGACGTCAGAATTCTAGAGTTAAGAGAAGTAGCAGAATTCGTGGGGTATATGCGAACAAGAAGGAACCGTGAGGAACTCCTTGAGTAAATGAGTTTGAAAAATTAATTCTCCGAAAAACTGTGTTTGAGAGATAATGAAAGAAGACGTACACAAAACGAGTAGGTTAGTGAAAGAATAAGATATCGCTGAGTAATTTCAGAGTCACTTTTATAATTATAGGAGTAGGAAAAATATTTCATGTGGAATTTTCCTCAGAAGTGGAATTATTCGGACAAAGGGAAATAGTACGTCAGAAATAGTGAAGAAATGGGAACTTCATGAGAGGTTCGAAAAAATTGTAGCTGAATCATTTCCTTGGTGACTAATAGAGCGATAGGAAGAGAACTAAGAATGAAAATGAATTATCTTAGAGAAGTAGAGCACGGAAACAAAACAGCCTGAACCCAGGGAGAGTAATGATTAAGAGGAGTAGTAGAACCCCGCTGAGTCAAGAGACGAGAGCTTGTCAGGACGAATTGCAAGACTTCATCGCCGACCTCGCAGGGCGTGGTGCACCGCGAATTGGTGAGCAACGGGGAGCTGCTGAAATGAAAATGGGGGGAGGAGAAGGGGTGCATGTGTGGGTGGGGCTGGCTGAGTGACGCGACTCAGAGAGCCTCTATGACGAGCGGCGGGCGCGCATGTGCTGCCTTGCAACATGCGTTCCTGCGTCGTGTGATTTATGTGCCCCCCATCCAAAGGCCGTGTTTAAGAGACACGTTCTCGTCAGCCACTGCCTCTGAATGCTCAACGTAGAAATTTGTCATGCGTGTTGTTACTCCATCTTTTCCCACTTGTACACTCTTTGGTTGCATCATTCAAAAGTGGCAGATTTTTGTTGGTGTGCGTGTGTGTGGGAGATTCTGTGCCAAAGCCACCACCAAGATTGTAAAAAAAACTCTTCTATTTCGTAAAAAAATAAAGAATGTTTCATACGTTGACCTATCGCTTAGGGTAATATAATTAAATTCTTACAGTATCTAAAAATGCCTTAAAATTGCATTATTTTGAACCAAACTTTCCGAATTTCCCAAGCCCGTTGACCCCCGCTGATCTAAACCCGTCTCCAAATAAATTCCTAAATATTACGATGGTTTTCAATCGAGACAATAAAATCAGTCTCGTGTCGTACACGGGCTTGGTCACATTCATGATTCAAATATAGAAAATCACTATATTCTCTGTACAATAAATGCAAGGACTGAAAATTACACAAAACACTATTGAAAGTTCTAAGGGCCCCTAAACGTTTAGAGCTGGTTCAGTAATTACCATGGATTCTCTTCGATATGTAAAGAGGATAAGTATTATCTTTTAAATATCTATCAAAACCACTTAAAAGAAGTATGAAAAACCTAATGATCCAGTATTAGTCGTTCAGTTCAAAATTAATTTATTTTGCGAATTTATCTCAATATTATATACCTGGTTGTCGGGGACAAACCACGTGTCAATAGACAGAACTATACCTGAATTTCAGCCATCCTGTTGTGGCCTTCTTTAGGGCTATGTCCAAGTCGACAAGACTTGATTAGCTGTCGCACACTGCTAAATATGCTTAGTTATTGGTTTTAGTATGTTCTCAAATTTACTTTCCGAATGAATTCAGCTCATTTTGGTAAATATGTTTTCACGTTACTTTTTAATTTAAAATATATCACTATTTCTTAATTACAATCACTTAAATTGTTACAAAACATTAATCATGTTACGTCGAATGAAAATGGGAGACGGGACCGGGGATCGAACCCGGGACCTTGAGCTTTGCGCGCTCATGCGCCTACCGACTGCGCCATCCCGCTTGCCACCCGTGCCCATCTACCATTCTCATTCAACTTGTGAAACCCAAAGACCCCTGAGGTGGCCTCGTAGAGGTCCCGGGTTCGATCCCCGGTCCCGTCTCCCATTTTCATTCGACGTAACATGATTAATCTGTTACCGCAATCTAAGAGATTTCTATACAAAACATTAGAATACTTATGAAAAATTAAATGAATACTAAATCATAACATTTTGATCTCTTTGAAAGATATTTTTTTAAAATCCGCATTTCAAACTGGGGCTATTAATGGATCACTCTCTTTTCAGTCCTCTTCAAAAATGATGCCTCTTCCTCACAAAATAAAAGAATAATTATGTGCCCGTCCCCACTGTGGGGAGGCAGGCGCTCATCCACTGATCCACTCTTTACATGTCTCCTTTTAAAACATCCCTGAGTGCACATATTTCTCAAACAAGTCTCAAAATTTTTCTTTCGTCGATTCACAGCTTACTGTTCTTCGAACTAGAGCACTATAAGCATAGGAATTCATTCTCATCTTGCCATTTTGGTTCCAAACTCGAATCATGGATGTTCCATGAAAACGCATCAATAACATTACTTCGGACCACATTGGATTTTGTTTTCAGAATAAAGTAGCAGTTCTTGATATGAAATATTGATTTATTAACAAATGTTTTCAGTTATTGACGTAAGATTAACCGAAATTTAATTCATGTTTATGAATACGCGAGCATGGAATAAAAACGCCAAATAAATATAATTCACTTAGAATTTCACAATTCAAAACCGTTCTTTACTTGTCCATACAACGGGGAATGATAAGATTTTCCCAAGATTCAGGAAAATGTTCACTTCTTAATGTTCACAAATTTTAATGATGTTAATGTTGGCAAAGGCTTACATTTGGTGCTTACGTATAGGTCGGTCATATTGTGACTGCTGTCAACGTCTGTAGAGTGGAGCCGAAATGGCGGTATGATAATACTCATTCTTATAGTTCCTTCCTTCGAATTCCCCTTTGATTTCACATTCTGTGAAAACAGAAAAGAGTTTGGGACCTTCCATTACACCACATAGCAGCAACAAGAACTCTTTCTTCATGCTGCCCCGTCCTTGAGGACAGAACCATGCTCCTTACCCAATCCTCTCTCCCGAAAACATTAAACAGAGAGAACCCTCCGTCTCGCCATTCCTTGTCTAAACAGTTTAGTGTTAAGAAACACTATGCAGGGATCTCAGGCCTGGACCACGACAGTCTGCTGTGAGAGAGGTTATTTCATAGGCATTAAAGTGTTGGAGAAGACTTGATGACACTTGGGAGTAACTTCTCAGAATACATTCTGAATATGGCCAGGAATTTCATTCTACAAAACAGTGAAACAAGAAAAATCATTGTTCTGCTTATAATAATAATAAATTTATTGTCAAAAAGNATGTTCTGCTTAAAATAATAATAAATTTATTGTCAAAAAGACAGTAGTTACAAACTGCGTATGACCACGTGGAGGACAATAATCTAATTTATTCTCCGGATGCAAGCAAGGGACTATCCCATCAATCTAGGGCCTCAAGACAGTTTCAGCGCACTCCTAACAATAAAAATAGTTCAGTACGTGTTATAAATTTAGCATAATACCAACAAATTTGTATTTAATAAAGCACAAAAGTGATATTTCAGAAGTACGTATTATTGTTTACAATGATGTGCTAAGTTCTGCATATGCATCTTAAGGTAATTGGGAATGGTTAGATCTTTCGACAGCAGCGAAATGGGGGGATGAATCCATACAGCAATCGGGCAAATGTCCGTTTGTGGACCTTTGCCCCACGGTACATCTTGTCCTTCCTCTTTGCTGTATTTTTTTCTCCATCTTTCCATCCATCGATATTAGATAAGTATTTGTTATAGATACAAATTTTGAAGAACTTATAGATACAGGAATGTATACAACGTATCTGCCTTATCTCCATATTTTTAACATCTTATGATGGATGAATAAATTTTCTAATTACGCTTACAATGACTAGAATTAAATTTTAAAAAATTATCCATGTTAATATTTCGTTTTTTGTGTGTCGTTTTTCTTCGTAAATTACGAGTGCGTGTGATGCTACCGCACTCTCTCTAAGATACGTCTTTCAGATCCCAGAGTTGAGAAAAAAATCGTGAAGAAAGTTGATTCCAATCAAAAATCGTAATTGAAAATCCTCGGTATAATAGTGCATGAACTCTCCCTATTCCATACGCTTTATTTTCTATACAATTCTTTACGCTTAACTAAAGTGAGGTTGCGTTTGTCCTGAGACGTTTTTCAAAAAACAACTTATTAGTGTCCTTTCTGTGGAAGAAAACTTATTCCTTATATCTCGTAGATTGCGTTTAATTAATTTTGAATGCGTTTTACATGNCATTTTGAATGACACGATTGAAGAATGCGTTTTACATGAGAATGAAAAGTACGCCATGAACGAAATAAAACTCGCCACAAGTGACGTGTGCGGCATCGGAAGGAGAGTGGAAAGTAGAATGAAAAAATTACGATATTTTCACGATATCGTATTNAATTTTGAATGCGTTTTACATGAGAATGAAAAGTACGCCATGAACGAATTAAAACTCGCCACAAGTGACGTGTGCGGCATCGGAAGGAGAGTGGAAAGTAGAATGAAAAAATTACGATATTTTCACGATATCGTATTAAATTTATTTATTTCACGTCTTATGGTGAGGTCCAAGCCATTGGGCTTCCTCTTCTACCTCAACCGTGACTTGGGTGAGGGGATCAGGAAGGCGAGTTGCGTTGCCGGGTACCATTTGTCTGGAGAAGATAAGAGAAAACCTCAGAAGAAACCTTACCCAGTGCGATCGAGGAGGGTTTCAACCCGCGATCTACCGCTCAGCAGTTTCGTCGATGTGAAGATGTACTTCACTGCAGCCCTCTTTTGGCGTTATTCTTATAGTTATTAATTTCTTTTAATTATATTATAGCAAACGAGAAGCGAACGGGATGGCGCAGTCGGTAAGCGCATGAGCGCGTAAAGCTCAAGGTCCCGAGTTCGAATCCCGGTCCCGTCTACCATTTTCATTCGACGTAACATGATTAATCTGTTA
>NNCF01125842.1:86875-106690 GCA_002313205.1 Laupala kohalensis
TTTAAATTTCTTAGGTGTATTATCCTTCTCGTTTATTGTGTACTAATTTTCTAAGCACTGTTTTTCGTGTATGCGTATTTTATAGATATTTGGACAAAGATTTAAAAAAAAAAAATTTATTTCACATTATCGCATTTTAAACATTCTTATTACGTCTACTATGTTTTCCATCTGCCACCGAGCATTGCTCACTTGCAGATTAATAAATTATTATTATTATTATTATACGTACGTCATAATAATGAATTTATTTAATAATTTAATTTTTGTACTTAAAATAATGAACAAAAATATTATGTATCCGGAGATCTTGCTAATCTTCTTCCAAAGCTTTTAGCACTCGTATAAACGCGATCACACTGACGCATGGGGCAAAGCTGCAAACAAACCGCGCCCAAGGATCACGAACGCGCAGATACGGCTTCAGAGCGCGTACTAACAAGTACCATCCACAGATGGTCGGTTCACTGAGGAGATGCACGACCAGAGTTCAGTTGCTTCTATAAAACTAGCTTTATTACACGTCGTCATTCACCATTGTTTCTATATTGTCTGAGTTATATAATTTTTCTGTTTAGCAAGACTAGGAGGACCAAGCACTCGATATTTAAGTATTTTTTTATTTCTTTAAACATTATTTTTCGAAATTAATGCAACAATATTAAAAAAATAAATTCCACTACTTTCGCCCATTTCTTAAATCTATTATGTTATGTTCCATCTAAGGTAATCAATAATTAAACAATGAGGAGGAGTATTTGCTAATTTACTCTCCGGAAGCAAACAAGCAAATTCACTTGCTGGATATGTGGATAACAAGAGCGTTTGTAGAAGAGGGATTTCGTACCCACCTACCTTAAAACACATTTACTAATAGTTTTCTTTCATATTTTTAAGTTTCCCAAGTACTTACATAATGAATGTGTACTGCTTTTTTTGTTGGAATTGGGGTTTCAAGTATCCCTAATATGTACTTTTTCGGTAATACCGGTCGCTACAATAATGAGACTGGAAAACGTTCGGCTCAACCAATCACATCTTCCCTATTAACCCGTTTCTTCACCCAATTATTTAATCCTTGCCAGTATATCTTTTTTAACATCTATTAACAAATAATTTTAGGTTATTTAATTTTTTTAAGTTTAAGTTTTAAAATTACAGCATGTCGACAAATGTCTATGGTGGACATAAACGGGTACAGTATGAAGATACCAGTATTTTTCGACATGACGCGTAATTGTGCGAGTTTCATTGCCTAGGTAACTTACGTTACACGTATAAGTGTAATGCATTTATTATTTTATATGTCTATCTTGCTATTGGACCGTATAGAAGAGGGAAAAAGAAATATAACGTAATTTATACTATAGACAATAGTACGTTTAATACTTTACAATAAAATTGTAAAAATTTTATTTACAGTCATTAAAAGTAAATCAGAATGTTAGAAAACAAGATTAAAACATTCATGCTGCTTCTGTTAAGACCAACATGCCGAATCTTGCATTGCTTACGCGTTGCTTTCCCGTATTACGCACAGCGAACTTATTTGTTGTCTGTATCTAAATTATGAGCCCTTCCATCATAGTGTATCTCTGGATGAAACCTTCATTAGCCAGAACCATTTCGGAATTGTTCCTATGCTATTTTCCCATCTAACCAATAAACTCCATCTATATTTGTGGTGTACAAAGCAATACAGTACGGTTGAGGACCAAGGATGCGTTTCCTATCGCTACATCACCAGCGTTTTGCTTTGCCCGCTTGATAAACACTAGTTACCGCGGATGCCATCGAAAAATTTATGACCTCGTTGTTGTCCATGTATCTAACTAATGTGACGTAAGTGACATTGTCTATTAGTTGATAGAACGCCCCTCTCAATTCTTCTTTTATTTCTTTAGCATCCCATAAGGGAACTTTCTCAACCCTGTAAGCTCTTACTCTCCCAGTTTCGTCCGACCTCTTGTCTTTACTCTGCTGACAAACCAAATGAAGAGAAATAATTGACGAAAAACAAACAATATTTCCTATCTGTAGGAAGCTCAGTCACCAAGCCTATCACCACTAAGTCCCCATCCTCATCTTCAGAAAACGAAAGATCGTCTTCGTGTTCAATAACGTGGTTTATTCGTATTTCTGCCGAACCATCTTTTGTTATTTTTCAAGCAACTGGCTTCCCAGTAACTCTAAGTTGACCTCCGAATAAATGATTAACTTCACCGGTGGAATCATCGTCGCAAGAATCGCCATCACTTACAGTAGTGTTCTCCAGAGAGTCTATAAATAACGTACAATCAATTATATCATCATCCTCATCTGAAAATTTGCAATGTCGGCCACTGTTAACGTAATACAAGGAATAAACAAGGTTATTTATCCCCCTGCCTTTCATGCCCACTGTCGTCGTATGTGGAAAATGAGAATCTCCACGACCCCCTATCATTTATACCCACTATCATTTGTCGACATCAACAATAAAACACACTTAACACTATGAAAATAAACTAAATGTCATTATCATAGAAAAAACTTTCATACTTTACAATTTATATAGTGTCATATCTTAAAATACGTAATGAAGCTTGTAAAATGTTTACCTTTTACATCTATTGGATACACAAAACTGTAAACATAACTTCAATCACTGTGGATACTCGAGAGGTCGAAATGTGCCGAATTCGTTGTCTGAGTTCGCAGAAGGTATCAAAATAACATAAAATATTATTATAATAATCAGTAAAATTTCTCTCAAAGAATTTTTTAAGTAAACGTCGACAGTGGGCAGAAATGGGTCCGATACGGTCAGTGCAAGAGAAGTAAAACAACAGAACAGAATAAATCAATGTTAGACGAATAGAAATTGTTTCTAAATAAGATCAACTTCGTCCTGGGAAGAAAAGCGTTTCGTTGAGTAAACGATGTTGCAGATTTCGGAGGAAAAAGTGACTGACTGGGGATGACATTTTAGTCTCTTCATTTTTATTTATTTTTTCAATCTTTAATGAAACCCCAGTTCCCGACAAAGTTACTACCTAGGTTCTCATTATCCATCTTTTTAACCCTAGATGATCAGACTTTCATAATTTTTACGACCAGTTTCGGTAGAAAGGTGATGACTGATTGATGCGTTGAAAGAGGTAGGTAAGCAGTGATTCCCTAGGCTGATGACTTTATCTTAGTGATCGGAAGAAAAGGATTTATTACTTAACTGCTAGAGTGCTACATCGCATTTTTCACGGCGTCGCTACTCATGCACGTAATTATTATGAAGGTCCAATCATTTTCTCTCTAATGATCTTTGGAATTATATTGTCCCCAAATATGAAGCAATATTTTGTAACAAAATTTGTGGCAAAAAATTGATTTTAGATCATAAGGATGTAATGGTATGTAGAAATGTAAGAAAACAATTATAAGAAGCAATACTTGGCATAGTTTGTTTCTTTTTTCAACTTTACTGATGGCTAAATGAATAATATTAAGATTGATATCACTTGTTTTCCATGAAAATTACTGCGCAACTTTCTATGAAAATGTAAAAGTTACGACATTTGTAATTTTTTTCACGAACGTCTAGTCTTTCCCGCCATCCCGACTACGTCTAGTCATTTTGGGTTTAACTACATTACATTATTTATATATTTCTTGGACAACTAAAATATCCAGTTAAATTAAATAAACAAATACAATACAATGTATTTTCGAATACATTATTATTCGTGAAACCCGATCTCTCATCACTTGGACATTACCCATGGTTTTAATCGGTCTCCTCCGCTTCTCTGCCTTAAATTCTTTCCATTTGTCAAGATCCTTTATTGCGTCTCTTAGCTCAATTTAATCCCCGCCGCGAGGAAGCGTGCACTGTCTACTTTCTGCAAGACCATAGAATATAAGATTCTGATAACGGCGGCCATGTTGATTCTGATAACGGCGGCCATGTTGATACAGTCAGTTACCAATGAGAGATTGAAGGAAGAATGATTCGTTCCCTGAGGTGAACAAAATGTCGAATTACTTCTTGCTTCTTCGAAATAGGAGTACATGTGAAAAGCAGTGTTGCGAGGTGAATGGAGTACGAGGGTATAGAGAATGCTCAGTGAATAGTAGTGTAGTGAAATGTGCATGGTTGTTCACAGCTATCCATTTTTGGTTTTATTTCTCATAGGTATTAATTTCGCTTATTATGTAACAACTACTTTTTCATTGAGGTTTACGGGTGTATATTCAAGCTTGCTTGTACTTATGAGTGTGTGACTGTATCCGTTTGTAAGCTAAAATGTGTTTGTGTACGTGTGTGAACATACACACATATTGGGCCTCATGTAGATAATTAATTTCTATTTAACCTCTATTTACAGTATTATGTATTCTTTTTTGCCTTGTTTTTCACCTGCCACCAAGCATTGCTCTCTTTTAGATTAATACATTATTATTGTTACTATCAGTAACATTGATTCTTTGTCATTAGAAACTGGAAACATACGGTCTGAAATTCCTGAAAATTCCTCAATGTAGATTTTATTTCATTTTTATTTCGTGAGCCCCGTTCCGCGGCTATCAGGCCATTTTCAGGTATCTTGTTCTTTACATATTAATTGTTTGTTAAATTTATTGCTTGTCATTGTTCGTGATATATTTCCTTTGTTGTCTCCTTATTGTCTCTTTTCATTTGAATAAACTTGATTTGTTGTATGTTTTCTTATATCGTTTTGGCTTATCTGTTTTATTCCTCTCATCCTTATCATTTCTATCCTTATTCTGTTTTCCTTATCCTCCTTGTCATTGTATTCCTCTTTTTTTGTTGCCTGTTGATCGGCTGTTCCACTCAGCCTCCCCAGGGGGGTTATACTTAGGGGAGTTTCCATCCATACCACGCGGAGGTGGGAACTTCACTACTATTTAGCTATTTCTTCTTTTTCACTACCCTAATCTTTACTACATACTCGTCTATTGCTGCAAAAAGTTGTTGTGTAGAAACCAATACATTCCAATCCGTCCACATGTATACTCCTGCTCTTTTCAACGTTAGGTACCATTTTTCCTTTCCTCTTCATACATTGTACAATCAAACAAGATATGTTCAACCGTTTCTCTATCCTCAGTACAGATGCATGTATCTGTGTGAATAATATTTCTTTTCTTTAAATTACTTCTTATATTTAGATGTCCAGTTAATATTTCAATTAGACTGTTGCTGGCCTTGAACTACTTTCTATTCTTCGAGACATACTGGTCACTTGCTACGAACCTATGCGAATCTCGTCCTTCATGTGCTATCATCCAACTTATGCCCGTAACTCTTCATCGATTTTTTTCCCTCCAGCCTTTGCTCGTTATGTCTAATTCTTGTGTTCCTAGTTTAATTTTATTGTTCCGTCTTATTTGATATCTCAACACGACTGTCTATAAGTTCGTCTATAGATAGCTCCCCTAATATGACTAATATTGCCTTCGTAGATTCACTTCGATATCCGCCATACCAACTGACTATGCATAATCTTTGCAAACTCGATAATTTCCTTTCGTAGTGTCTCAGTTTACTCTTTTTTGTGTGCAGCTGTCTGTGAGTGACCGCGCGTTCCATTCCTCAGAAGAGCGAGGAGAGGAACAGGAGAGGGCAGCGCTCGCCGCATCGACTGTTCCGAAATAGACGCGGAAGCGTGTTTCAAAGCGATACGACGACGTTCCGCACCAAAGACTCTCCGACGTTGCAACTGTATCGCCACTCTTCGCCACGTGTCGCAACACATGTGACTCACGTGTGCAAATAGTAACGAGAAAGAGAAACGTTCGAGAATGCCTGTGCAGGTGGAATTTTAATGGAGGATGGTTTTGCTATTTAAGATATAATATCCCCCAGAGCAACTAGACTTAGGTACCCCCCCCCCAAAAAAAAAAAAAAAAATTNTCATTCTCTATACCGTGCCAATGAATGTATACCAGTAGGCTGCAAAACTTTGAATTATTTGACTTAAAATTAGTGGGGATTTGTAAGGAAAAACGTGCGCGGGTTATTTTTTCGTATGTTCTGACACTAGTGCCGACTTTGCATAGCTAACTAAACGACGAAAAACTTAGCAAATAAAATTACGAACGCATCGACGTTAAGATTTGCATAGCTTTCGTAGTATTTAAAAGAATAATTCCTGTGGAAAATAACGCGTTGTAGGACACGTCAACTGTATCATGTGACTGAACATAATGTTTTTCTCGTAAAAGAAATAGACAAATAAATTATAAATGTATTAACAATACAAGAAAAATTGTTCTTGTGAACAGAAAAAAATTATAGTCCGAATTAATTAATTAATACTTCTTTGATGAATATTCCAATTTCTGTGTATAGCTGACGATTTGACTTCAGTACAAGCGGATATAATTCGCGGTAGATGTTCTGAGAAATACGTTTATTCGTTAATAACTCGATGACATAATATTACAGCAGGGAATAATTTTTCACTGTCCAATCCATTGTACTGGTTTCTACTAAATACTACCTTTCACGGTAATAGTTTGCGAGTCAAGGAATTCAAGAGATTTTTCTGCTCACAATATTCATACTAATCTTCACGCTTCGAAAATTGAATCAACCTCCAGACATTATTATTAACAACCCACCGGTACTATGACTCAAGTCGGATGAACCAATGAAATATCTATGAGTACTATTACATAGGAGATTAACTTGGAAACATCAAATTCGCCATGCAACACACAAAGCAGACGCTAGAGTTCACAAACTATATCCATGAGTAAATATTCATTCCACTTCAATATTAGACTGCAGAACAACAATATGCTAATCAATTATCAGACCAACCTTAAGCATGCTCAGTATGGGGAAGTACAGCAACTATTCATATTAAGATGCTGCAAATGATTCAGAATAAATTCTTGAGAAAAATAATAATAAATAATAAATTTACTGTCAAAAAACAGTACAGACTGCGTATGACCACGTGGAGGACAATAAACTAATTTACTCTCCGGAAGCAAGCAAGGGACCATCCCATCAATTCCGATCAAGGGCCCTAAGGCAGAGGCGGATTCAAAAATTTCAGCAAAAGTTCCTAGATAAGATAAAAAGTTAGCTGCGAGTTATAATACATATATAATGTCAATATGTTTGTAATTTAACGCAAATATGTTTGTAAATTTACATGTACAAGTTATTATCGAACTATAGATTATTCTGAGTATAGTGTTTAAAAATCATAAGAGTTGAAAAAACACTAAATTCACGATTTATTGTTACAATAAACACGCCCCTAGACAAAGCCTAGAGAACCTGTACAAGAAATCCGCCTCTACCCGAAGGGAAAACCGAGAAAAACCCGGGCCAGGATGGGGCTACAGAATTAATGTACACAACCGTGCCAAAGTTGAGTACACATAAAACGAAATTAATATGAGCCATACGGCAACACAACCATGCAAGAAAATAGTTTTTGAAATTGTTATAAGTTATTTAAAAAGTGCTACAGCAATGGCGTAGCTAACAAACCCACCGCGGTTCATACCCAACATACAACTCCACAAAGAATTAATTATGTTATGTTGAATGAAAACGGGAGACGGGACCGAGATTCCAACTCGGGACCTTGAGCTTAATGCGCTCATGTACTACCAACTGCGCCATCCCGTTCGCCTCCCGGACCCGTCTTCCATTAACATTCAACTTGAGAGACCCAAAGATCTCTGAGATGGTCTCATAGAGACTAGAATCCTCATAAGAAAATCCTCCTCCACAAAGAATTAAATATACCACCCATATCTCACAACATCCACAAACAATCAACCTCATTTTTCAAAAACCTCCATAAATGCCCTAGTACAGAAATACTCCAACTGGGAAAGAAGGTTAGGTACACATCAAGGATTATAATATAAATCACGAAACCCTAAAAATCTGTTGAAACCTCCATTATTGTTCAAAATCAACCAACATACTGTCCCTAATAAATAAACTTTATCGTCAAAAAAGCAGGTACAAACTGCATATGACCACGTGGAGGACAATAAAGTAATTTACTCTCCGGAAGCAAGCAAGGGACCATCCCATCAATTCCGATCAAGGGCCCTAAGGTAGAGGCGGATTTAGCATTTCAACATACTCCTAACGATAAAAAAATTGTTCGACACGTGTTATAATATTAACAAATACCAACAAATATTATATTTAATAAAACATAGAAAAGTCATTTCACAAGAATGTATTATTATCAAGCTATAAATCATTCGGAAACTATTGTTGATAATTCGTAACTATTAAATAACACTAAATTCTCTAATAATTATATCAATTGATGCCGTCTCTAGGCAAGAGCCTAGCGAGTCTCTATACAAAATCCGCCTCTACTGGAAGGAAAACCGGAGAAAAACCCGGGTCAGGATGGGGCTACAGAATTAAAGTACACAACTGTGCCAGGGTTGAGTACATATACAACTAAATTTATATGAATAATAAGACATAATACTAGCATGCAGGAAAATAGTTTAGAAGTCGTCGTCAGATATTTTGAAAGTACTACAACAATGGCGTGATGAAGTACAAGACGTCTTTAATTTTTATTAAAATCAATAAATTCTTTTAAAGTGTAGAAGCACTGGTGCAGAAGGTAGCGTTTAACCGCGTAATAATAATTGTTTAAACAATAGATGATCAGATAAATATTATGCAATAACTATTCTGTACACAAAGGTCTATTAGACAATTAGTGTTAACACACACCTCGCTAATATTGTCCCTACCGTAAATTGAAGACCATTGTATAATTTCAAATTATCGAAAGGTCTGTGCCGAACGAGAGGAATATAAATTAAGAAAATATATATTAATATTGTTTGGAAGAGAAAAAGGGAATGAGAAGACACTACTTCGTCTTTTTGTTTCCCAGAACAATACAAGGTCTATTCGCTACAATTGTTCTGTCTGTATTCATGGCAGTTATTTTTACTGTTTGATTTTTAACCCATCGGCCAGTATGAGACCGTGGGCTCCAGACACACCGGCACGAAATGGTTACCCGACGAATGATGAGAATTGGGGTGAGCCAAAACCATGAATAGCACGTAAGCATGTAACGTTCTCGAAGTTGCGAGAGCTGCTTTCTGTCATCAGTTGATTGGAGTACTCGAACAAATAAATGAATTTTATCTTACTAACATAATAAAAACAATGTTACTTCACACACATAAAAACAATTCTAGGGCAAAATAAATAATTCGAAAACAACCAAAGTAGAAAATCCGAATAAACAATCATAAAATTGAGATAACCAGTGTATGTTTGTAATATCAAACTGTTTCTAGTAAACTTGATGGGTAACATTTCAGAAAGAATGCGCGTGAAATAATTTGGTTCCCGATCTAAAATTGAAATAGTATTCCAATAGATGGCCACCCTCTAAACGGTGAAATGGCACAACATTATGTTGTTGTGTTTCATAGGTGTTCTTAGTTTCGCTTCAGTAATGTGCGTTTACTTGTCCACCACAGCAAAAAGTACAAAAAAGTCTGCAAATAACAAAGTGAGCGTTAATAAGAATTCAGTCTACTTACAAGGTCGTTCAAAATAGTAATTTTTTTGTATTGTTGTATTTGTAAATGTAGCGTGCTATTTGAAACTTATCTACATGGAGTGATAGGAGTTGGGTGGTAGGTCATTGTTAGTAGGTGGGCCGGTTAGCTGGGTTTACCAACAACTTGGCCCAAGTGGAGGGGATAGTAGAAGTGGTTAGTTATTGATACTAGGAGGAGCTGGATAGAGGAAGGAAGCTTGGCTTTTCAGTAGTCACAGCTATATGAACTGGATCATTAATGTGAAAAGCTACAAATTGTCTGGCCCAATCGGGAATCGAACCCGGGAAGACTTGAAGAGAAGCGACAACACTACCACTACGCCACCGGTTGGGCTCAAATATTTAAAAAGAATGATTCTGCTTTTTAACTACGCGACGCGTGTTCTAGGAAATTCGTAAGGAACTCGGAGACGTAATTCTGCAAGAGAGAAAATTTCGAGGGATTTGTCTACTCACAACATTCGTATCGTTTGACATAGTTACACCAATGAGAAGACACTATTTGCTATCCTTGTTTATCACGGCAATATCCACCAATATACTTTAATTTTCCTATGTATACTTATTTTTATTATTTATTTTCAATCTGTCTACTGATTTGAGGTAACTCAACGTAGGCATGGTTACTCGAGACATATATAATGCCGACGCTTTATCTACCCGTGTGACCTTGAGTAGTAACCCATTGGTCAGGGAGAAGCGGGGTACTTTACTAAAGCCATTGATTCGCTATCGGAATAAAAATTACAGACATATTAGTTCTCAGTTGCTTATAAAGTGATTCACATAAATGCTAAATGTAAAAAATTAAGCTCATTTTATCCTACCTTGACTAAAAAGTTGGGTGGGGGGAGATACAGAAATGTTGTTAGGTTATTAGCAACCGGTTTGAGCGCTTATATAAACTGTACACACTGTAGCCAATGATGATATCCCCAAGTTCCAGAACATGTTCTCTAAAGGTAGGTGATATTTAAGAAACTAATCTGTTCATTTTCTTCTCATATATACAAATCACTTTTTGGTTACGTAACTAAAAGCTTTGGGTTCAATTAATTAAAACAAAACTGTTGTGAATTATTTCATGCAGAATATATTCTTAATCAGTAACATTTAATGACTCGCGCACGTCACACGTTTCCACGCGAAATGTGCATGAGTTCAAATGTGTCTTTACTAGTCTTATGAAGTCGAATTACTCTACGAAAAGCATTTTGAACCCAATCTGTTGAAAGAGACTCATTGTTACGTAAGATATAACAAAAAATACAAACAATTGTATAGATTATTGTTGAAAACAATTAAGAAAATTGTTAATTCTACTCCACTTTTTAAGAATAATTTTTTTCAATCACAGAAAGTATTGACTTTTATTATGTAGTATACATTATTTTGAATGTGCCCCTAATAACAATTTTATCTTATTATTTAACCATAATATGGTTTAAAAACTATTAAATATGTATTAAGCAATATAATTTATTTGGTTAGTCCTAATATTAAACTGCAATTGAATTTACATAAAAAAGTTATATGTTACAATTACTACTGTACAATAATACATTTAGATACGTTTAATGTCATTATGAAAATTTATGAAAATAATATTTGATAATTTAAGATAAACATGTTATGAAGATTTAAAGTCATAAGTTTGAAAGTTTTAATCTTGTAATTTAAAACGTAATGTAACATTCTTTGCGATAAGTTGTAATATTATATTGTAAACGATGTATTTTGCATTTTATTTAATTATTATGTATCACACACTTTGTAGTATATTATCTAATATTTGTTCGGCCTTCAGCCCTCATCCTAATTGAGGTTTTTTTCTGCGTTTTCCTCAATTGCTTACGGCTAATACCGGGATGATCCCTAGTTCGATCCCCAGAGAAGAGTAATTTTCTTGTCCTCCCTCTTCGTGGTATAATTTATAATTATGAATATATTTATGTATGTATTGTTATTTGTTTTCTTATCATGTATTATTATGTTTTTTTGACGGTGGTTGGCGGAAGAGCAGGCATGATGGCTTGAGCCTAACCACGAAATAAAAGTTTTTTTTATTATTATTATTAATAACAAAAAATATTTTTGCAAAATTTAGCAACCGGTTCCCTAACTTCCTTTTAATTTTAAGTTGGATTTCGTCACTGACTGTACCGAAGTAAAATTGTTATCCTCACGAATAATAAGAATTGAGATGCACATAAAGCTTAAGCCGGTATTACTCGGTCATATTTCTGTCATTTATCTACGACCAAAGATATGACCGTGTAATGCACAAGCTTTGATCATAATTCAACACATGACATAGAAATACGACCGTGTTATACCGACCTCAAATGTAGTGCGTGGACGTATCACTTTGCCTTCAAAGACATATCCTGAGACAAATAACATAAATCTATATTTAAAAATATTTCCTCTTATTAAAAGAGGAAAATGAAAAATACCCTAGCCCTAATAGCGTCGGGATCGAAAAGAACAAGAGGTGACCGAGGAAGGTCAGGAAAGAGAAAGGAAGGAGCATGGCACAAGTAAGTGGAAGTAATGCCAGACTCAGCTCGGGGTCCCGTGTTTGCCCAACACGTATTTACTAGATGTAAGTCCCCTGGGGATTTGGGGTTAAATATTGTGCACAACCTTCTTTATATGTAAGCAACTGAGCTGCTAACTGGATGGCTGGGGTTCAAACCCCGGCGAGGTGGTGATTTTCATTACACCTCAACATCCAGACTGGCTCCCAGGCCTACTCAGCCTGCTATCAAATGAGTACCAGGATCTATCCTGGGACCCAAAAGGCCGGCCGGAGCGAGATGCTGACCACATCTCCTCCTTCTAGTGCCGGGGTCAGGAAATCGCGCGAGCTCTACCCTCCGCGACGGTCAATTGGCACCCACAGCAGCGTTTGGGTTCAGGAGCCGATCCTGACCCAACGCTAGCTAGGGAAAAATAGACTTATACAAACATCCAGGTCATGTGCGGGAATGAAACCCACATATCCAGTGTCACACACTGACCACTTAATGTGGGACTCCAAGTCAATCAAGTTAATCAACCGACAAATGTTGTTTCCTTTACTTTTATTCTAATAGTTTTCTAATACAATTTCACGAACTATAATGAAGAAAAAACGTGAAGTAATTTTGAACTATCTTTTAAAAGTATAATATTACCAATATTTAGGATCGCGCGTTTGACAAGTAAAAATACGACGGACAAACTCAACGGCTTCGTCACTTCTCGGAAAAAAGTTAAATATCTTTTTGTAATGTTCGGTGACATGTAAAAATACTACAAAGTAAGGAAAATTATCTACAAGGTAAACTACGTTTCTGACATATTCATGATTTAAATACCATCTTTTTTTGAAACAAGTATTTTCTTCATAAGATGTAATGAATTTCACAATCAGTAATTATTAATTAATCTTTTATAAATGTTAAATCCGTCACTGCCCTTGGACCCCTGATCGGAATGGATGGGATGGTATCGTGCTTGCTTCCGGAGAGTAACTTAGTGTATTGACCTCCACGTGGTCATACGCAGTTGCAACTACTTTTTTGACTATAAGTTTATTTATTTAAGTATGTATTTAAGGTTGAAATAAAAATAAATACATGTCATTCTGTTTATTTATGCCAATTTAAGACTTTGTCAATTTCCTAACGCTACCTCAATACACCACATTGGTAGAATTAACGAGGCGTACAAAGAATCAACATATAAACGTAGACTTCCGCGGTCGGAGTCACTACGAACTTGTTTGTCCCGAACAAACCGCGTCTTAGTAGATACAACTACCAACGTTTCGGTCATCATGCTGTGGCCTTCTTCAGAGCAATGTCAGAGTCGTACAGACCTAAGTCGCTGTCGTACTCTGTCAAGCGCCACAACATTATAGTCGAAACGTTGGTGGTTGTATCTACTAAGACGCGGTTTGTCCCGAACAAACAAGTTCAAACGGATCAACATGTTTTCGATAGAGAGAGAAACGTGAGCTGTTGTTTCGTCTCGTGGCTGCGGAAGAGAGCGGGCACTCTCGGTCGCGCTTAATGCAACCGGCGGCGTCGGGTGCAGTGAAGGGGTGCGGACGGACGACGGCGACGACGACCCCCTCGCGCCAGCGTCCCTGCTGCCCCCCGCGATTGCCCGGCGCGGCGC
Source organism: Laupala kohalensis (assembly GCA_002313205.1). Taxonomy (NCBI): domain Eukaryota; kingdom Metazoa; phylum Arthropoda; class Insecta; order Orthoptera; family Trigonidiidae; genus Laupala; species Laupala kohalensis. The sequence continues at coordinate 100,630 of NNCF01125842.1, forward strand.
CTGGCGTCGATCCCAGGTCCAGTTATCGACCACCCCCGGCCCCGGCCTCCGCCGTCGCCGCGGCGCCATCTCTTTGCTCCGTTGTTACATGTCCCGCTTGCGAGGTTTTACGGAACGTACGTGGCCATTTGCTTTCAGCATCTCATTACTTTCCTGGGAGAAAAGTGAAGGAAATTACGGCATACAAAATATAATCTTTTAAACGCATAAAATTTGTATACTTAAACGTATAAAATGTATACATGAAATAATATACGCTCATATCATTTTAACTTTCATTATTATTGTAGTATTTGTAAATGGAAAACGTAGCGTGCTATTCAAGCTTATCTACATAGGAGTTGGGTGGAGGGGTTAGAAGTAGTAGTTAGTAATAGATAGAGTTATTGATACGAGGAGGTGGATAGAGGAAGGAAGGTTCGTTTTTTCAGTAGTCACAGCTAGATGAACTGGGACATTCATGTGAAGAGCTACAAATTTTTTCTGGCCCCACCGGTAATTGAACCTAAGCCACACATTACCGCTCATTTAAGCACTATGTAGACTACTTAAAATTTAAATGAATTCTTTTGATTGTTGAAAATGCGTCCCAAACATTAATGAGACGAACTGTTGTAAACATCCTACATTCATTAATATAATAAACTTAATGGGCGTTCTTAAGGGATATTATGCTGTATCTTGTTTGGGCTTTTAGCCTGGGACAGCTTTCTGCCCTTCTCATCTACATCATGGGCTTATAGGCTAATGGCTGTTTACGAACGGAGTCAACCGAATTTGCAGTTTGTATTGCTTTCTTCATAAATAGCGTTTTGGTAACAAATGAGATTGTCGTTACTAGTTATTATTATTCTTAAACTAACAAAAATAACAATCTAAATATAAACAAAAAATAACTAGACTTTGGATAATTCGGCTGACGTATCCGGCAGAACTACCTATGTAAGAAGTATTCGACTCGTTAAAGAATGTACACGTGTTCATTTATGTGAGTTCACATTTTGAGATCTGGATCGCAAAATCCGGTTGAGAACCCGATGTGGTTTTTCTGGAAACCGTAACGAAATGTTAATATCAAAATATCTTCAAACCTGAATCTGATCGTAAACCTAAAATTATTTTTTGGTCTTAATATTAAGTTACAATTTTAGAATAACTTTTTAAAGCTAATTGCAATATGGTAAAAGTTAACATGCGTAAATATCTCTCAACTTACCAGAAATCATGAATCACTTTTCCTCCATAACTATGAATTACGCCTGGGATAAAACTTTAAAAAGTTTAAATCACTTTCAGTAGTTGTAATCCAGATATGGGCGACAGTGCTGGTGTGCCCGGTTGGGTTACTCACTTGCCTGTTTATTTAGACTGTGACTGAGACCGACTGACTTAAATTTTCAGAGCTAAGATTCTTTGTAATCGCTAACATTATCGTTAATGAGATTATTCTCATAGGAAATGGTATCATTCGGCTCTGTAACACTAAGCCGAATCTAAATCTCCAGGTGCTATCCCCACGCGCTAATGGTAATGTGGAGAGATTTGTAAAGAATTATTCACAACATTAATGATATGACATGGCAAGTTTTTTCTGTAGATTTGTTGTTAATCTATCTTATTGCAATGCTTCGTTTTCATTTAGAAAATGTTTTACTCCATAGGAAATATACCATCATTATTGTTTCTTAAGATAATTAATTAAAATACAATTATTGGTCCATATGAGGTAATGGTGGAGTCAATTTAATTTAGAGTTATTTGTAGTTTTCATAGGAACTTTAAAATTCACAAAAATATTAAAATATTGTTACCATCAGGAAATGTGTAAGGAATAATGTGAAATAATATGCCTTAATGTAAAATAAAAATTCTAATTTAAGGAATAAATTTTAAATTATTTGAATAAATAAAGGAGAACGTGCTCTATTGCAACTTTTCTCAACCTTTTAAGCATAGGTCTCCCATTCATACTGTTCAAGTTCTGCCTCTTTCGGCTCAATATATAATATGTAACTATGCGTTATTTATTTTAATTTTAAGATATAAGTAAATAACTCAACAAAAAGATTAATGTTCTACCATCATGGATTCGAGCATTTAATTCTTATGAATGTTTTAAGCTAGTTTCATTATGATTGAAATATACTGTAATCTTTATTAGAGAAAATTGCATTACACAAGTTCCAGCTAACTAAAAATTGCTTGATATAAGACAAGAAATAGGTAATATTATATGAATTGTTTGAATAAAGCTAAGTTTTCAATTAAGAGCTTGTTGATACTAGTGTAAACCATTTCATCTCCTCGAGAACTCCCCCCCTCCCCTAATCCTTACACGTACCCATCATGTCGGGCGTCGCCGCTGCAGAGTGCTCATGCTTCAATCGCATGAATACATCAAATTCTAGCACAAGCTTTCGTTTCGAGTTTTGGGTTGGAATAATGTGACAGCTTTGGGCGACGAGTAACGATCAAAACGTTTTTCGCAACACTATAATTAATTTGTCGTAAGCAGAGTCCCGGAAGCAGATAAATAGGGATGAGGGTAGGCAGACTCTTCAAGTAATTTTCTGGTTTGTTGTTGCATATTATGCAAAGCATGATTTGGAAAAGGTCATCGTGCCATTAACGCCTCTTGAAATAAGTTGGAAACGAGAAAACGAGAGGTGGGCGTCATCCTCAGGGCTCTGACTGGAATGAGTGAGGTCATTTTTTTTGGGGCTTTACGACTCGTCGACATCGAGGTCATTAGACCCCTAAAATTCTGTACAGGTAGGGAAAATGCAGTTACGCACTAAGGAGAGCCAACATGACTCTCCCCGCGTGTGGGACTCGCCGGATGACTCAACCATACCTACTAAAAACCCTCCTGAATTACAACATATCAAAACATATATTATTACAACAAAACATTACAACGAGGAAAATGAAAGATACCCTAGCCAACCCAACCCAACCTACTAACGTCGGGATCGAAAAGAACAAGAGGTGATCAAGGAAGATCAGAAAAGAGAAAGGAAGGAGCGTGGCACAAGTAAGTGGAAGTAAAACCAGACTCAGCTCGGGACCCCGTGTTTGCCAAACACGTATTTACTAGATGTAAGTCCCCTGGCGGGTGAGTGATGTTAGGTCTCACGGAAAAACTAACCAGAATCACAGCGTAACCCACTTTATATTATGGTGATTTGTTTTAGAATTAGAATTTAGTAACAAAACAAGGATCACAATGGATTGCCTAATACACCATCCTTCCACATTCGTGAATCCCGGTCCCTCATCACGCGGACATTACCCGGGATTTTGGTCTTACTTCTCTGTTCTTCTGTCTTAATGTCTTTCTTTTTGTTATGTTGTTTGAGAGTGTCTCTTGGTGTGTTAATGTTGTGGGTACAGTTTTTATTATCTGGCGTACGTTAAACACCTCTATTGTAACTTCCTGAAATTCATTAAATGTCCTTTCATTATTTAAGGGTCTTGACCAGTTCTTCTCAATATAAACTTCTGCCCGCTTTAGAATAATCATAATCCGTCCACGTTCCTAATTACCGAATTTGCATTCGTAAATACGAGTAGTATGTTTTACATCTTCCTTTCCATTTCCACACAAGCAGTCGTCATCTTCAGCTATTCCCATCCTATGTAAATAACTATTAAACGGTCCATGTCCCGTCATCACCTGCATCATGGTGGTATTAGGTTGAAACCACTGTCTATGCTTAGTCACAAATGTAACGTCCGGTATAAAATTACACAAGATTTTACCCACTCTTGCTTTATCCCAACGAATTGCCAGCAGAGCAACAATTTCTTGGTTATTTTATTTTTCCATGTCTTATCTTTCATATTAACCTCTTCTCCATCAAATATTAAACTCTCCCTCTTACGCACACGAAACCGTAACGCCCTCTATTGTTTCGCTAAATCCACAGGTAATATTCCCAGTACTACTTCTAAAACCTTGGTGGAGACTGTTCGAGAACATTTACTCCAGGGGAGAATACACGGAGAATACACTGAATACTTTGCAGACGCCTTTCCACATATTGTAAATGTGCTCTGTCTTCCCACACACTGGAGCAATAAGTGAGCATAGGCAGAATGAATATCATACAGAAAGATTACGTATGGTGTTCAAAATCTTTTTTTCCATTAATTAAGGCATGTAATGTAAAATATATTAAAAGCCACCCCCAGTCAAAAAAGAGAGAATTGCTTTCCTCGAAAAACAGTTTTGAGTTTCTGTTGTGTGAGTGTCTTCAGTTGATAGTCGCTATGGCTGTGGCGAACACATTGTCGCGAGGTTAAAATGCAATAACAGTCGAGGAAATCGATATTATTCTATATTTTATGACTATTTTTTGTATAATTCTTCGTAACGCCACGGAAAATGAGAGCCATTAGGCGTGGCACATACACATTAGTGTTCTATCAGGGGTGCTTGGAACGATATTTTGGAACTCTTATATGGCATTTGGAACATATTTATATACAGCGTATATATTTATATATGACATTACGAACACTCCTTATTTTAATTATTTGTCACATACAATTGTTTGAAACAAAATTTTGATATTAAAAAAAACACTATTAGTTGCAACATCACTCATATAACCTATGACATTTCCATATTTTTTCATAATCAATTATGGTATACAAATAGATTTTTGTGTCCCATGAAAAAAAAAATTTGTAATTTAGAATATTTTGCACTTACGTACCTTCATTGTAATGTAACAAAATAAACGAACTTAATGTTATCAACATTCATTCAATACACTTAATTGTAAAGAATGAAAATATCGTAAATATAACTACGATAGATACATTTTATTTCCAAGGCTAGACATTGATTTGAAACGGAACTATTTTATCTATTCGATTGCCAAAAACTGAATTGACAGTTCAAAATGTGCGCTTTTACTTCTTAGGTAACGAAACGGAGAGCAAAATAAATGGGAATTATTTCTCTCTGCGTATATCATAACCTGTTGAATCAAATCCATGGTTCTTGCGTTTATTTGGGCTGATATTAAGTGCAATGTTGAAGTCACGCTTTCTGTACTCCATCTTAGCCTGTTAATACAGCATCCATCTCTATTAAACCGAGGATGCCAGTAGATAGCCACAGACACACCAGCCAAACCAAATAATGAGTGGAATCAAAAGGAAATTCCACGGCATGGAAAGCATTCTTGTGAACTGAAAACGTCGTGTAATAAATTCTACTAATTTAAATCTACGCTCGATCCAGATACATAATGATGATTAATGTACTTCGAGTAATTTTAAACAAATATGAAGTGGTCCCAAGGTGCAGCAAGCAATTTATTTTCCAATCACAAGGTATTACAAAAAAAACAAAAATTAAGAAGTCTCGCAGAGTTTATGGGATGGCCAAATGTCTGAGTCGCGGTAAACATCATTCCCAAATTATTCATCTATTTTATCAGAACAGAGACATAACTTCGGGAAACTCATATGTTTCTAGGACAATGAAAATTTTGGCTCTATTCGGGGACCCAAACCGCGTCTACTCTCATTACCAACCATAAAATATATATCGTTTATCTTAATTCACTTCACTACACTAACACTATAGCACACAAATTCGTACACGGAGAGAAATGTCGAATTTGTCAAAAGCATGACGTATCATATCTTCCAAAATTTCTGTGGCTCAAGCAACTAATCTGCTCAGATCTATCTTCATTGTGTTTCTCACACACGAGGGACCTAAATGCATAATACTGAATTTACTCCTTTATTTTTCCTCGACTTTTGAAATGCGATAAGTCTACCAATAATACGTTGTCAAGTAAATATGAATATTTATATTAAATAAATAAATAAATGTATTGTCAAAAAACAGTACAAACTGCGTATGACCACGTGGAGGACAATAAACTAATTTACTCTCCGGAAGCAAGCAAGGGACCATCCCATCAATTCCGATCAAGGGCCCTAAGGCAGAGGCGGATTCAAAAATTTCAGCAAAAGTTCCTAGATAAGATAAAAAGTTAGCTGCGAGTTATAATACATATATAATGTCAATATGTTT
>NNCF01125842.1:113670-125066 GCA_002313205.1 Laupala kohalensis
ATATATATATAGACTCTCACGTGGAACAGTATTAGAGTGAATTAAACCAATATCAATTATTAATTAATTATCATTGAATTAATATCATAATCATTCTCAACATATCTCTTTCTGAACAAAATCTCATAATAATGATATTGTTTGACGCCTGCAATCTTCTGTATAGTAATACTATAAAGAAGTCATATGTGTTTTAGCAGACAAATTATTACAGAATGAAGATTAAGATAATAGAATTAACTGATTTCAATAAAAAAGTGAGTGAGAGTTTCAATCTCCCAATACGTGTTATTTTCCACATGACATCGTATGACGTAAGTTAAGTTTATACTTTATCACGCCAGTTACAATACTCTTGGTACTGATTAAATGTCTTTTTTCATGTATGTTGTTTTTTATCCGTATTTACAACAGTTTATTTCCAACTGTATGTAACCTTGGGATGGTTGTGCACATTATCTCTGTATGTCCATCCGGTTCGTGTTTTTCTTCGATTCTTCGATTCATTTAGTAATAATAAATGGATAAAAGCACGAATTTATCAAATAATTTATTGTATAAACGTGAAATCCGCCACTCTCCTTGGGTTCATGATTGGAATTGATGGGATGGTCCCTCGCTTGTTTTCGGAGAGTAACTTTGTTTATTTTCCCCCACGCGGTCATACGCAGTTGTACTGCTTTTTTTGACAATAAATTTATTATTATTATTACATGTGTGCTGGTAACCTTATAAATGAGAGTGTGTTCAAATATTAGATTTTGTAAATATATTATTAACCGAAGCGAAGGAATTTTTTCTTCCCAACGAACTCCTGTGTTTTGCTTTAAAACCTTCTTCATGGGAAGGGCGAAGGGTTGAGAGAAGTTCGTGCTATAATCTATTTGATTTTGGAATATCGATAGTACTTCGTACACAGTTTATTTTAATACAAATTTTCCTTTTTTCAACAAATATGCTCATGGTCTATGTATAACTGTATCATGGTCTATCTATAAGTGTATTGATTTATTAAAGCAATCTTAATTATGATTAATTAATTCACCCAATTAATAGCATAATCATTCTCGATCATTCTTCATCTACTTCTGAACAAAATTTAATGATAATGATAATGTTTTACGTCTGCAATCTTCTGAATAGTAATAATACAAACGAGTGATTTGAAATTTTTACAGACAATTTATTATTAAATCAAGGTAAAAAAATTGCTGTCTGTCATAATTTAAAATACAAATCATACAAAAACATCTTTAAATGTGAATACAACGCAACATTTCATCTCTAACGCGCGAACTCATCGAGTGTGCTAGTTCAGTGTTAGCGAGGGACGTATTCTCATAATTCTTGGGCCGCTTCACTCGCGCGTAAACGGAATACCATCGACTATTTGGTATTCATAATGAAATACACGAACATTCGTCCTAGCATTACTAAGAAACACATGAAAATTCTCTATACATCTGTACTATTATTAGCATACTGTTTCCTACAAATCTATTATTCATCACACAATTGCATTCAATGTGTATTCATTGCAAATAGATAGAGTTCCGTTGAACATAAACAAACATCCACAGAATTTGCAAGCTATGGACCTGCTAACACGACACCTGAAACAATCTGCGATAAACACATCATCAGATACCGCGCCGTTTCGATATGCCTTAGCGGTCGCCCATCCTGAGAGAAGCAAACATTAGAATTCCCAGTTCTCTCTTCTCTCCACACTCTCGCATACAAATCCACTCACACAAACACTTTTATACCGCGGAGTGTTGTTTATCGCACGGCATACCGGTCGGGAAGGTCGCCCGGTGGCAGCGGTGTACGGCGCGGAGGCGCGGCGTGGGGGCTCGCCCGGCAACAAGCGACGACAGAAGAGATCGGGACACTCTGCCGCTATGGAGACACCGAAGATGAGAGACGAACCCTCTGAGGACGATTGCGAGGACGTGGAGGAGTTGTTGGCGCGCGATGACGCTGTCGTAGAATGTGTCCCCAATGTGTCGGAGGGTCGCGATGCGGAGGTAAGTTTCGCGAAACGCTCGTAGCACTCGAACGTGGCATCCAGTGGGGGGATCTATGGGGGGGAGGGGGGACCTGAACTCTTGACAGGTAAAATTGAAGTTGACATACGGCATACTTTTTAAAAGTGTTCACAGATTAGTAATTGTTATTAATAATACCAAATTAATTATTTATGTAATGCATTTTATGTAAAGGTAATACTTATGAAATTTGTATTGTAAAACCTTAATCAAAAAGACCCCCCGGTTAGCCCCCCCTTCTTGATTACGATCTAGATCCGCCACTGCCCGCATAGGAGGCAAAACTGTAAGAATTGATAAGGGATGGATGAAGCAAATTACGAACATATTAGTAGACGCGTGGCGTATTCAATGGGAGAAAACTTACAAAGGAAGGCTGAATTATTAATTTATACCGAATGCGACGTTCACCCATAAAAACAGGAGATGGTTCCAGCTAGGATATGCAATGGCAGAAACTCTTTCAGGTCATGATAGTTTCAATAATTGTTTATGATAGAAGAGGGCAGGTCGTTTTGTGGCGTCAAGTTAAGCGGGGGTTGGTATAAGAGTAAAATGGTGGGTCGGGGGGGGGGGCGGTTAATATTCGTGAAGCAGTTTATGAACGATCCCTACTCAAAAAACGAGTCCAAAATTTAAAACAAAATAGAATTTGGTGATATAAGTTCACACTATACGTACACTTCATCTTTTGTTGGTCGGAGAGAAGAGTCTTAAAACCTAAGATTGTCGTGTCTTCTCAGACGTTTCGCTGTGAACTGCTTGTTTACTATTCTGTTGTGAAGACGAAACTTACGTAAGTGGAGTTTGTCTCTCTCTCGTACGGAGATCGCGTGCTTATTAATCAAAATCTAAAACCAGAAACTTCTTGTGGAGCTGGTCAACAAACAAAAGTACGGCGTGAAATTGTTAACGTTTCTCCGTTCTCCGTTTTACACCAAACGATAGAAGTGTTTTGAACCTAATTTTAACAGGTGTGTGCTTCACCTATTTGAAGGAATTATGGGAGTTACAATTTTTATCGATGTCGATCGATTAATGTTTGTTAAGGACGCAGACCGAATCGAAATTAGAGTCCCCTCTCGCTTTTACCAGATTTAAAAAAAAAAAAATTGGGCTCCGGATCTAAAATGGTATCATTTTATGAAGAGTCTTAAAATTATAAATTTTCGTCGCATTAAAAAATCATACACACGAGAAATAAAGTTCATCAAAATTCAATATTTAGTTGATAATCTCTGAATCAAAAATCCGAAAAATATTCTGTTCTGGATCAGACATCATTTAATACATTTTCCAAATATGGTTCACAAAAATTCGTGATCTGATCGATACACGATTCGCGCTGTATGAGTTCATTCTAATATGATAATAGAGTCTCCAGTATTTGAGATTTTCAATTCAGATTATCCCTCACAATCACTTTTTAATACTAATATTCTTTCAATATATCCTTAATCTTTTACACCTAAAGAATGACAGTTTAGAATTCGTCACCTAGATTTTAATTAAGAGATTCAACTCTGAACTACGCCACGTCATGGATAACGACTTTTCGTTGTTTCTTAAAGTAAACTCTCGGAGTTGAAAAGATGAGATCTAACAGACTAGGATTCATGCTGAAAGAAAGGATGAAACACTGTGATGTATAAACAAACATTTACTAAATTTGATATTTTTGTCCAGAAATACAAAACTGATGTTCCAGAAGAAGTGTTGGAGAGTACTTCCGAGAAATCTGAGATGAGTACTAATAAGGAATAGGAAGAATAACTTATTCTTATACTTGTATATGATACTCTTCCTAGTAACTGGACTCTAATCGTCAAATACTCAGTGACTTTGAACAAATATAATGAAATGCATTATTTAGTACTTGAACCCAACGTATACGTCTTGGATTTCACACGTGTACTACATTCTCTACTACACTTGTGGAGTTATTATTCTTTGCGAGTTTTCCAGTAATTTATCCTAGAATTAAGCTGAAAAGATTTTCCATAACTACGGTTACAATTACCAAAGTCGAGAGAGGTTGCCCCTTCTCAATAATTTTCTACAAATTTCAGAACTTTTATGATTTGTTAAATTCACATTCTTTATTTTTTAACAAGAAACTAGTTTTACATACCTTAATTAATAATATGGATTCAGGCAACTTTACTCAAATTCCCAGCATGGATAAACGAAGATTTAAGATTCGTAAATCTAAAATAACTATGTTCATTAAACTTCTCCGTCTACGCTTTCTCCCATCATAAAAAATTTGTCTTCAGACAAGAACGTACAAGATTCCAGTGTTACCTTTTGGAAGATTTTAATCTCATATTTTTTTCACGGGGAAAAGATATTTCTTAAGATTTAAGTAACATATTCATCGTTTTATTTTGATTAACGATCTGATTGTATGGACACTCATATCTTGTCTTCATTTCACTTAGAAAGTTTTGCAATCTACTATTGTTGTGGCGACGGCTAACTTCTGTAAACTATGTGACCTCATCTCGTAACTTCGTTCATGCTAACGGCCGACGGCTCTTTACGGGAAATTTTAATGAATACGGAATACCTTCATGACAGCTAATCAAACAAGTCTACAAATTTATCAAACAAGTCTACAAACATTTCAAGTTCGTTCTCAGAGCATGTAACAGAGTAAAGATAAGATTCATACACAAAAATATTTTTTTTAATCTGTTCCTTGTATTCGTACATATTTTAACGCGCTAAATCCAAATCCAGAATTGTTCCATCATCTCCCATTAAAAAAAAAAAAGATAGCGATAAACCGCTTTTAAATACAGAAAATTCGGATTAACAAAAACCGGGGCAATTCTGAATTCGTTTTCAGCGTCCCAAAATACATAAGGATACATATGTCTAGTCTTTGGAACAGGCAATTTATGTGTGTGCATGTCTGTGTAATTAAGGTCTCTCTCATTTTACCTTCTATTGTGTTTCTTCAATATTAACGATGCATACTGTTATGAGAAGGACCGGTTCTGAAAACTTCATTTCGATGAACACAGTCATGTATTTGATATTAACGGTCACCGTGTCACCATCTGGATCATATAACTCCTAACGATAATTTCAATAATTAAAAAAAATTTAACATTCTGTTTTTGAGGGTCGCTTGAGGCCCGCGCACCTTCTGTTGCCCATCACTGTGTTAAGAAATAGTGTAGTGTAATAATGTTCGCAGAATTATGGAGACTGATTGCTAAAAAAGCACGGAGTATTTGCGGCACGCATAAAGAATTGGCGACGTCATAGGCCGCTGGGTTACAGAATGTTACGAGCGGGCTCACTTTTCACCGAGGATTGAAGGATTTATACTCGTAGCACAAATGAGGCATTTTATTCCAAGTGTCACTCTTTGTTTAGAGTTCATTCATCCGAACAGACACTCAAGTATACACCATAACGTACCGAGAAGATATTGCCGAAAAAGCTGGTGTCATGGTGCCTGTTTATCATGCTGTCTTCCAATGGACAGACCAAACTAGCCACAGTTATACATCCATAACTTATTGGAGGAACTCTTTCTAATATAAATTACGTAGCAATAACACTCTTATTATTTAATAATAATAAATCTATTGTCTAAAAAGCAGTTACAAACTACGAATAACCACGTGGAGAACAATAAACTATTTTACTCTTCGGAAGCAAGTAAGGGACGTATCCCATCAATTCCAATGAAAGGCCCTAAGGCAGAGACGGTTTTAATATTTCAACACACTCCTAACAAAAATAGTTCGGTACGTGTTATGATATTAACACAATGCCAACAAACGTGTATTTACTAAATATTGGATAATAATTGTAAAAATATTTCTATTCAGTCTCTATCTTACTCTCTTTTAAAGAATTTAAAAGAGTGTACATTTTCACATAGGAAATACATTTGGATTGATTATGTTTGTCAAGAATATTAAGTCAAATATTTGGGTTGATTGATTCCTTCCTGACAAAAGGATCATTTAGTAGTGACAATATACTTAGATGTCATAATGATTCTCTGCGATATCTTATGCAACTGAAATGAAATAATTAAAGTACGTAATAAGCGAGATATTTACGGAATTGGGCTCATTTTACTAGTAAAATTCATTCCACTCAACTTACTTTTATTTATTGATATAAAATGTTTCGCTGGATTACAAAGTACAGAAGGAACCTAAAATATTGGTTCCAAACTGATCGTACATCTCACCCCGACAAAAGAATAAATATCAACGCGAACTGAATTAGTCTTATTGTTATGTTAACTGTAATGTTGAATCCGCCTCTGCCTTAGGGCCCTTGATAGGATGTGATGGGATGGTCCCTTGCTTGCTTCCGGAGAGTAAACTAGTTTATTGTCCTCCACGTGGTCATTCGTAACTTGTAACTGCTTTTTTGACAAAAAATAAATTAAATTGAATAAACAATTATTTCGATTGGAAAAAATATAAAGTAACTAATACAAAATAACAATTTTTAAGAAAATGTACCTATTTTTTGCAGAATTTGTTTCCTCGTTCTCAACAGCGTCATTCCAGGAATTTTTTCACGCGATCTTTTATCAGTGTTATTTTCTCGCTTCTGGGTTGGATGTTGCAATTGGTTGCGCCACATTGCACGACATACCGCACCCAGGATTATATTTCGTTGGGGGGGAGGGAGCACACAAATATTATCTATATAATATTATGTTTATGTATTATACATGTATATGTGTGTGCATATTATGCATGTAGGCTATGTATACAAATGCTTGTGTTTGTAAGCACATACAACTCTTTTAATTTCGGTGAGGGGTGGGGTCGATCCCCCAAATCCCGCCACCCTCTCCGCATGGTCTTGGACGCCATCAACCATTGTATCAAAGATACTTTTATTAGTCTTCTTTTTCTGCGTTGTGTCTCAAAAAATTCATTTTTCTTATTTATCAGTAAATTTTCAGTATTAATTTGTCCAAATTCAAATATAGTTTTACAAATTTTGCTCCTTCTGAACCATATAAAAGGGCAATTCTACAAAATGTGTTCAATATTATTACGAGCATATCAATCTATAAGAGACAACACGGCCCGCCCTTTCCCCCAACGATTACCCTCTCTCTCCCTCTCCCCTTGCTGATCAAACCAAGCGCCGGTCAGTCGTCGCCGCGTGTGGGAAGCGGCGCTTTTTCCGCGTCGTGCGGGCGCGTGATGTCAGCGTAGGCGACGCTCTCACGCCCGCACTGTCGCTGGGACGAAGCGTCGACAGCTGAGCGCCGAGGCGCGGCTTGGCGGACACGTCACCGACGCCGGCTCCCCCTGATCACTAAGGATTCTCTTCTACTGATGGTTTCAGTCGAAAGGGCAGGCCCTAACACAGGAATTGCAATAATTACTTGGATAGATTTGGCATAACAGAGGACTGAAATTGTGTCTGTGGAAATGGGGTGGAGGATGTGAATGCAGGATAACGGAGGCAGAGTGGGGAAGATGGTTTGAGAAAATGAAGACCAAGGGATTAATAAATTTAATGACTGGGCATTTTTAATCGGAAGTAAAAGTAAAAATACTGATTTTACGGATTATATAACAGAAATTATGACAATGAATAAAGCAGCATAAAACGAAACGTAAGAAGACAATAAAAAGACTGAATATAAGTGGAAGGATCACAGTGAGACAGACGAGGGTAGAAGAAAAACGAATACAAGTTACAAAAGAAAGAAATATGAAACGAATTGAAGCACTTTATTTTCAAGGGAAAAGAGAAACAGGTTTATATATAACCCTGGTAGTGGCTTTGTGTTAAGGTACAGAGGTATAATGAAATATGTACTTGATAAATAAATAAATAAATTAAAAGGGCAGGAGTACTCCCCATAGATTTGTGTATACAAAAATGGGTATGGCGGACAATTATGCGATGAGAAAAAAAACACATTATTGGGTAATCGTACAGAAGGATTGGAAGAGAAAGATAACAGAAATACTTTCGCGAGCATGGCAAATTCAATGGAACATGTCAGAGATAGGGAGGAAAACATGGTGTAACGTTTGCAGAAAGCGCGAAAAAGTGGTTTCATTCCGGGACCAGCAGTAGAAGAATTTTTAACAAATTATGGGGATACAATTGAATATTTGAAAAGATTCCATTTTAAAGAATATATGTGTAAATGTGGTACAGGGATTGAAATGCGACAACACATGTTCTGGGATTGTATGTTATACGGAGAAGAAAGGACAATATGTCTTAGAAAAATGCGGAATTCAGAAGTAGCATCGGAAATGAGTTTCAAGATGATAGCAACAAAATAAAAAATTCAAGATGTTCCGAGACTATATCGACAGAACGGAAAGGAAATTATTAAGGAAATAAAAATGGACTAAGTTTTAATAGTGTACAGTGAATTGGAGTTACGTATATATTTAAAGAATGTAAAGGTTGTCGTGGAATGTCTACCAATGGAAACACAACATAAATAAAAAAGGGCAGAATAGGTGAGGTATTTGGAAGAAAAAGGAATGTGGGATATGACACGGATAATGAGTTAATAGAAAGCCAGGAAAGATACGAGAAATAGCAAGAATATGTCATGCAAGTAGGAGTAGTTAAAGATATATTGAACAAGGAGCATTTACAAGGGAAGAAAGGAAGAGTAAGGTAAACTGCTTTGACATCTAAAACAGAAACGATCAAATAAGAGACATGACAAGAGGACTAATTGGACTAGACATGCTACTTATGACAAGGAACAACATCTTGGTGACAGTATCTTCTAAGATAGGAGGCTCAGAAATGCTGCTGCAAGGCAATGACAACGTTAAAGGACAGGTGGGTGAAGGTATAATAATAAAAAATAGAGATGCTCTTTCGAAAGCACCCCCTATTTACAATGAAAATACTAAAATGCCAAACTAGGGTTTTTTCTCCTCTTGGCACAGGATTGGCTGGAAATGGGTTCGACAGTATTGTTGAGATTTGACGAGTGGCATATACTTGCCGGCGCTAGAGAATGTTTAACAGGATACGATGGGTTTATTTAGATGAGTACGGCAAGCCAAGCCTTACACGGGTTAGTTTGCTATTTTTTTCTATTGAAGCCTTTGAAAAATATTTTTTGAGTAGGTGACACCTCACTGGAGTCGCCCTCTGAGACGTCACTGTTCCCCTTATTTCTCTGTGTCAATTCCTCATCGTATCTCTCAGCTTCAAGTAGCATTCATTCCTCTGAACTGTTTCGTATCCTTCTTGTGACTATTGCTCATGGCGCCATGAATGAGTGCCTTCAGATTGGTTTAAACTACTATAAATCAAGTGAAGCAAATACAACAAAACTCGGATGCATTCCCAGGTTAATTGAGACTGCTGCAAATCGTTTTCAATCCCTTCTATCGATTTCTTTATTCGCAGTTCCAGATAAAGTTAAAATGAACATTATTTTAGACTTTTATGTATGCACTTGACTTGCATCAAACACATGCTCCTCTAATTATGAAATTTATCGAACAGGTCAGTTTCGAGTTATAGGAGGATTCAGATTTATGTGCACTTTAAGATGCATACCATTGTGTCTCGTGACCAATGTCAGATTTAACCAAAACGTCATCGTTGCGCTTCAGAAATATCGCATCAGAAATACCAACGTACACTCATGTCTAATTAAATAAATAGTTAAAAACGTACGACCTTGTAAGGACGAATAATATAATAATATTGTAATCCTAGCTATGTAGGTCAAACAAAATGAGGGTTAAAAACTGGAATCCAGAGACACAAAATAAATTTAAAACCAATACATCAAAGTGAAGTTACCTTACATTGCATTAATAATGATCACTTGATGGATTGGGAAAATACTTTAATTTTGGACAAAGACGTTAAATAAATAAATAAATTTATTGTCGAAAAAAGCAGTATAACCGTTGTATATGAGAAATGAAATTTGTAAATATACACCTGGGTGTTTAAATTTACGCACAGACACGGAAAAACTAACTGGTTTTTACAATACAATATTATAACTCGCAGCTAACTTTTCATCTTATTTAGGAATTTTTGCTGAATTTTTTGAATCCGCCTCTGCCTTAGGGCCCTTGATCGGAATTGATGGGATGGTCCCTTGCTTGCTTCCGGAGAGTAAATTAGTTTTTTTCCCCCTCCACGTGGTCATACGCAGTTTGTACTGTTTTTTGACAATAAATTTAAATAAATTTAAAATTAAAATTTAAATTTAAAAATTTACCACGTTTTGNACCTGACGACGGCGTAAATCCACCTCGAAACGAGTTTTTAATATAAAAAATATTATTCGTCCACACAAAGTCGTAAGTTTTTAACTATTTATTTAATTAGATAACATAATGGACGTCAGCAGTAGTAAAATTAGTACGCTCATGTCTGTGAAGACAATTCAACTGGAACTGAAGCATAGTGGATTCAGTTCGGATCGGGCAATAAAGTTTTGATAGCAAATAGTATGTATGTATCGTATTTCCGCAAAATTCACCACAGACAAATATTAAGGAAAGTAACTTCAAATCTTGACGCGATATTGTGTTCGTATTTTAGATGCTGAATTTGTGGAGATTTTTCAAAACTCAAATTTTAAAGGGATTCCTAAGGATGAACTGTGATTTTTCAACTTTTTCTATTATAAAAATTATAGTAGAACTTATAAAACACTTATTATAAAAATAAAATAAAAAATAAACTTTATTGTCAAAAAGGCATTTACAAACTGCGTATGACCACGTGGAGGTCAATAAACTAATAATATAAAATAATAATATAAAATAAAATAATAATTTAAAGTATACAATAAGCTAATAATATAAAATAATATGTAACGGTTCTTTTACTCGAATAAATGTGTTCTACATTTGCCTCCACTGAATTAACGAATGAAAATTGTTATAAACCAAAACAGCCGTGAGATGTCGGGTAGGGTCGGCTAGTTATTAATAAGTTTACAATGGTTAGCTCTTCCATACTAAGCAACGAAAGAACCTCACGAAGGGTGTAAGCCAGGGATTTGGGCAGACGGAAGGCAATGACCTGTTAGGGGGAAAAGTAGAAAAATCATCTCATTCCTGCCTGCAATGAGTCCTCTAAAACGTCATCCCTATCAAAAATCCTGGAGCTCTTATAGTTCGCCGAATATTCCATTGTCTGGGGGAATTGCGATTTGGTAATTTGACAAAATACTGAAGTAGCTGCGATAATTCCCTAACGTACTTTATTTTCAATTAGATACTAGGAATTAAGGAATTAATAAATATGTTAGATTCAAATTATATTTTGAATGGCATTCACACACACACATTATATGTATATATATATATATATATATATATATCC
>NNCF01125842.1:125137-138725 GCA_002313205.1 Laupala kohalensis
TATATATATTCAAAGTTTTAAGTATTCATTTTATTATTCAGTATTCATTTAATAATTATTTTGCAAAAGCGTTTTCTTACGTTGACATCAATATGTTCATCGGGGATAAAACACCGCTTTTCCTCCATAATGTTCCACAGCATTATCTCGTAAAAATTGCTTTCAAGTGGCAGAGATCGGACAAGAAAAAGATTCATTTCTTCGAAACTAATTCACGAGATATTCAAAGGGCACCGGACGTGAGATGGCCTCTGTCGCGACCTTTCACTTGTTCACGCAACTCGAGTGGACTGATTAGCTCATAAAGTTTCCGTTATGCGGCAAGTAGAAAGCAACGGAAAAGAAGATCATTTCATTATTTAATTTTAACTGTATATAAAATATATCATATATGTAATTTTTTTAAATGATCAGTTTTACATGCGTTTTAAGCGAATCAAACAGTTATTACTGAGAAAATGGCTCATGTGCTGACAATTTAATAAAGCATCTAAATCGATATTAATTGTCAGATTTGTTTTCAAGCATTATTTGCCGCGTAATACGTTTGGTGTGTAAAAATTATACTAAAATTGAGTATTTGATTGGGATTCCATTCGACCTGACAGATACTTTATATATAATCAAATTTTTTAAATTAATTAATTATTCTCGATTAATTCTCGAAATGGAGGGGTTACATTCAAGGGATGTTAACAGTTAATGATAAAACTTGTCATAAATTAACTTATCACTCAGAATTTTCATATCAAAGGTTATATACTTGCTGATGATTTAAAAAATTAATTAAAAATTATTTAATATTCTATACTTTCCAATGACGTTTTTTGTGAATATGTGCTCGTCTTTGTGCTCACTCACTCTCATTGCTTTTGAATAAAGTAACATAACAAAAGGTGTATTGTAGTTTATGTAAATGGGAAATGTAGCGTGCTATTGAAGCTCATGTACATGGGGTGGGAGGAGGTAGGAGTTGGGTGGTAGGTCATTGTTAGTAGGTGGGTCGGTTGGGTTAGGTTAGATTTACCTGTAACTCGTAGAGATGTTAGAAGGGTAGTTAGTAATGGTAAGAGTTGGTGATATTCGGAGTAGAAGGAGGTGGATAGATGAAAGAATATTTGCTTTTCAATTGTCGCAGTTGTATATGAACTGTGGCATTAAAGAGAAATCAAATATATTTTGACCTCGCTGGGAATTCAACCTGGAGTGCTTCAGTGGTGAGCAAGCATGCTAGACCCGAGCCGCCGAAGGGGCTTATGTAATAAGTCACGATACGAGGCGAACAAATAGAACGACTTTGAGCTCGCGAAGCTCCATCTAGTGTTTGTCATTCCAGGAAGTTGACGACGAACATCGGGAAGCCAAAAATTAGCCAGTGAAAATGAATGAATAAATAAATAAGCAGTCAGCAAAAAAAATGAAGAATCGTCAGAAAAGTGTCAAATTGTATAGTCACGTGGTGGACAATAAACTAACTTTTTCTCCGGAAACAAACAAGGAACAATCCCTTCAAATTGGATGTAAGGGTCCAAAGGCAGAGGCGGATGTAACATTTCTGCGTCCCAAGATATAATCATGGCATACGCTCCCTTTCTAAACTGAAAACAATAATAGTTCGCTACTTCTTATAATATCTAAATTTTAGACATCCGAAAGGTTAAGTTTATATGACTATTAAAGATATAAAATTTGTTTTAACAATGCAAATCAGAGGTCAGTGGCAAAGGGAAGAAAACATTAACGGAACAAATACATCGTTTATAGATTAGATGGGGAACGAACATAAAAGGGGAGAACATCTAGTCATATACACAAGATATAAGTTAAGAGAAAGAGAATAGAAAGTGTTAAATGGAAGTCCATGATATAAAAATGCTCTCAAATTCATCTCGTGAAATATGAAGGGGTAATGCGTGTTAGTGGCGCGGGTGAAGAAACGATAGAGCATATTTTATGAAACTGTGCTTTCATTTAATGAAACTATGTACGGCCGAGAAACAAAAATACTCTCAAATTCCAACGAACGATTGATTTTGCGAATCGACTTTCGTGATGCCACAGATATAGGCATCATTTTCAAATATAGACCTGGTTGAGGGAGCTCTGAATTCGATGAATGTTATCTCCCTTCCTGATGACATAAAATATCCGCAGTATTTTTAACAACTGTATCGTTATGAAAAGGGAAAAAATACGAATATTTTTCGATGATTCTTTTACCGAAAAGCGGAAAACCGAGTGAATGGTAAACGCGTTAACGGTATTTTTTGAATAGACTATCTAAATCTAAATGAGAAGATTAACTTGCACGTATAATTCCATCGATTCCATTGCCATTGTCGGTGGCGGATCTTTGGAGGGGGGGAGGGGGAGGGTGCTGAGGGGGCTATTGGGGGCTATAGCTCGCTCCCCGCCATTTGACCTGAACTCTTAACATATAAAATTGAAATTGATAAATGGCATACTTTGTAAAAGTGCTACTGGATTAATAATTGTTATTAGTTATAATTGTTATTAATAATACTAGATTAATAAAATTAATAATACCAGATTAATGAAGTAAATAATACCAGATTAGTAAAATTAATAATATCATATTAATAACTTCAATAAATAATTGTTATTAATAATACCAGATTGTTAATTGTATATAATTTATTGATGCATTTTATTTAAACGTAATATTTATAAAATTTATGTTGTAAAAACATAACTTTTGAACAATTTAGTCCTCTCTCCCGNNGCCACTGGTCACTATTGAGGAAATATATTCTGTCGAATAAGAGCAGGGAAAGAAAACTTTTGAATCATCTCTTGACCTCAATAAAGGGGCACGTACTCGGGGCTAGTGAATGCCGCTTTTCAACACCTCTTCGTGTCTCCGCGCAGTGGAGTGTACATGAAGGCGAAACTCGGCCAAAAGTATTTTATCCAGTAAATTAGGTGAATTATGGCGAAAAATAATTTTTAACTACTTAAACAAATGTTATGTCCATTATTCATGTTAAAAATGAATATAGAGCTTGTTTTTAAAGATTTGATACATAACCCATCTAATCAAAAACACATTTATCTTTACATGACATTTGCTTATATACATATAAACGGTAATTCTCTATAATCTGTCAAATTCACTGGATAACATTCTTTTGGTCAGGTTTCGTCTCAATATACTCCACTGTGTGGTGTCACGAAGCGGTGTTGAAAAGCGGTGTTCACTAGCCCCGTGTACAACTCCCTTAACGGGAAACGTACCACGCGAATGATAGGGAAAGCATTGTCTGAGAAAAACCACCAATTGCTGAAAGAGTGAGTTGCCTAATATATTTTCAGAGGACATCAATGTTGCTTGAAGAGGATTATTGCACAAAATTCCATAATTCAACCGAGTGAGGCCTCGGCAACACATTAGATAAGTATGTTTCTTGCATCACGCATGGATGTGTTTTCAGTCGTGCCGTAACTTCCCAAAAAAGACTATTGGGCTGTGATCAATACTTAATTTATGGCTTTGTCAACATTTCNAAAAAAGACTATTGGGCTGTGATCAATACTTAATTTATGGCTTTGTCAACATTTCGATAAAGTATCCTTTCTTCATTGGGTCTCAGCAAATTATCTTAAATCAACAATACAAGTTCAAGTTCTGGTAAACCATCAGATGTAACGCATTACGACATCAATTTCTGTCCTAACTGTACATCATATTTTGTTCTGTAATATCTCTGGTATATTTATTATAAGAATCCAAATTTTTAATGGAGAATGAAAGCTCGAAACATGAATACAAGCAGGGAAAATAGTATATATATTTTCAATAAGGGAGGCCGCGAAGCACAGAATAGCTTGCCCGGTTTGGCGCATTAGGACAGACGGTTTAGCTTATTTGGTTTACAGTCATTGAGACTAATTTTCCAAACGTAAATTTGATTCTTTAATGAATTAAACATACCTTACATTCCATTAATAAATAATCACCGGTATCTTGTATTTGTTTGTCTTCTGAAAATATTACAAGTAATCAGCCAATAAGAAATCAGCAATATATTTGCTTCAATCTGATACGTTTTTCTCTGAATAAAACTGTGTACTAAAATTCATATTAAAAAATCCTATTTTAAATATAATTCAAATTTTATTGTTCTGTGAAATGAATTGTTTATTTTTGAATGTCATTTAATAATTTTGTTGTTATTAATCTCGAATGTTGACAGCTCGTTATATCCATGATTCATTTTCGAATAATAAATTGATAACAGTACGTATTAAAAAAAATATAATACGCCACTGCTCTTGGGCCCTTGATCGGAATTGATGGGATGGTCCCTTGCTTGTTTCCGGAGAGTAACTTAGTTTATTATCCCCCACGTGGTCATACGCAGTTTGCAACTGCTTCTTTGACAATAAAGTTTATTTTTTATTTATTTATAAATTGGGAATCTCTAATTTGCGAACCATTAATTTATTTTTCAGTCAATTACTCCTTAAGGGCAAGTGAATTCAGTGAATTAATCTTGCCCGTGAAATCGTTCTGCTCCAATTTCCATATTCCTCCTAAGACGTGTTTTAGGGAAAATAAAGAGCACCGTCCAATTATGACTGGTATCTCCTTCCTGCTTGAAAGGTGGTGGAGGCGGTGGCCGCAGCAGCCCGCAGCATCCCTGGCTGCTCGGTGCTGGACGTGGCCCCGGGTGCCGATACCAATCGCACTGTGTACACGTTGGCGGGGAAGCCTTCGTCGGTGTTGGAAGCAGCCCGGACGTTGGCGGCGGCCGCCAAGAAACTCGTGGACATGAGGATCCACCGAGGCGCCCACCCGCGGCTCGGAGCCCTCGATGTGTGTCCTTTGGTGCCGGTGCGCGGGGTCTCGCTGCGTCAGTGCGGTATCCTCGGTGAGTGCAGTAGATCAGTTAGTAATTTACTTACGGAGGGACCAGCATTCCAAGTCAGTCAAACCACTGAGATGTATAATTGTTTCCTTTATTAGTTTTTAATTTGTTATAAAACACAACAACATGAATACTAATGAAGAAAAAACATGATTTAATTTATATCTCTACGTTTAGTAATATGGTTTAACACAGGAACTCGCTTGACTCGTTGGAAATGTATTAGAGCATGAACAAACATGGCGGCAGATCGCAAAGTTGGTCTCTTTTTTAAAAAAATAAGTGGTTTTCCCATGAGACGCAATGCATTACACCATCAATTTTAATTGTAATTATTTCATTTAAATGGCCGGTGAATTATTTAATTTTTGAAGTTGAAATCACAATAAGTACATGTTACTCTTTACTTACGTCGATTCGAGATTTAATTTTAGAGATTTAATTCTACCTACGCTAGTACTACTTAGGCTCATATTTCGTGGACTTTGCTTGCCCTCTAGTTAACACGGCCATTGGTGGCCATTTGAAATGGATGGCCGTTTGGCGCGAATAGAGGACCTCTCAATTGCCATTTTTACTAGAGCTCTGGCTCGTACCCGTAAGCTCCCTCCCCGTACAAAAAAATTTCATACGAGAAATTTTAATTTTGCCCCTCATTTTATAGGGGAGGATTAAGGGTTCACGGACCCTCTCTATGAAGTAGGCAACTGGACATATTATTTTGAAATAATAGGACATCTGAAAACTCATCCCGTAACGGGAACAGATGAAATGGGGCAAGGGGTGGTTTTCACAAATGGGATAATTATTGATTGTCTGCACATACGAGATAAATCCCCCTTCTTTATAAATATTTAAATGTGTGATTTGTAAGCTCGATTGGAGCAAGATTTGCGCCCCTTGACTCACTAAGGGTCGAATGGCTCGAAAAGGGTGACAGTAAAATCTGTCATTAAGGGATTCACTAGTAAACATTCGAGGGTATCCCGTGGCAAAATTTTACACGGATGTATATCAGAACATAGGAACTGTGGTGAGATGAAGTAACTGCTAATCCGCTAAATTTGCCTCGCAGTACGTTTGAGGTGTTTTTACCGTTTGTTCGCAGTTCAATCTAAACTTCGAATGAGAACCTTGACATGATCGAGTCGAAAGAGTCATATGTCGATGGATCGTACGAGAAGAATCCGAGTCCGTACTTTACTACCAAATGACTCATCAGGAGTATTTTAAATTTTAATTTTGGTTTACGTATATGTGCATGTGTTCCTGAGTGAATTAATGAGTGTCTTGCTTAGTCCCTAGAAAACATTTTTCATTCCTCTGACAGTTCCGGAGCAACTATCAAAAAAAGAAAAGAAAGTCAAACACGAAGTAAATGATGATGTGGTACATTCAAGGACCTCCTGAATGTTTCGCCGCAAATACCCTTTGATTCCGTACACCAGTCAACTCACAACTTGCGAGTACCTACTCGTGAAGGAGCATTTGCAACGTCAACAGTCAAGTGAAAATTCGACTCGAACCCGGGACTCGAACCCGGGATAACCTGCTCTGGCCGCAGGTGTGCTATCCACTGCACCATCCGCCTCGACTCCCAAGTCCGTACGCAACCTCCACCTGGTCTTATCCGGTGAACATGGGTCACATCCCCCTTTCAGATCCCGGTCGAGGCGGGTGGTGCAGTGGATAGCACACCTGCTGCCAGAGCAGGTGTTCCCCGATTCGAGTCCCGGACCGTCAAAATTTTCACCCGGCTGTTGACGTTGCACCATTCATTGTGTTTATCTTCGAACTGTTGATAATTCAGGACGTCATAAAGCAAGAGCACGTCATTGGTTTTTTAGCGAAATTCCGTTTTCATCATAATCTTATATTATATTTTATACTTATTTAAAGAAAATTATTACTATATTATTTTGATGTGTCGAGGATCAGACCGAAAAGTTAGTAAATCAATTGGAGTAAGACGAGGAGAAAGAGGTATTCGAGTGTACATAGTAATAAGATTTCGATGTCTAGGAAAGATCTAACGCATAGTCATTGTAAGGCTTCTGTTTTTAGGAACTTACGTAATTTACTTTGTTCGTGAAACAGGATGGAGATTAGGAAGAACCTCGTCAATTGTTTGTTTGTTTTTTCGGATCAACATTCCAACTAAAGACTTTGAAACGAGCAAAGTGGAGCACAACTTTCTCATTGTCTTGCCCAAGATGTCGGATTATAGATTGACGGACTAAAGAGATTTCACTGTATAATACTTACTGTCCCGTAAATGATATGTGGAAAAGCAAATGGGCATGATATGGAGCGACTATGATTCTATGACAACACGGTGATGAGAAGAGTCCTATTTATAAAGACGATCGTGCTTTTCTGGATGACGGTTGCGGGCGAGCGGAGCTTCGACTGCCGACGGCGAACATCAGGGCGAGTGAATGAATCATACTGAAGGAATAGAGCAAGCGATACGAGGAGTGGTGCTCTCAGTATTTTCCTGGGAGGAGCATTACTTTTTACGAGACATAAGAATATTCCACTGATGACTTGATTCTCTCGCCTCGCCTTTAGGAATAGCGCTCTGTTTACTCTGCAATCGAGAAAAAAGTGTTTGACATTCTTGTCACGCGTCAGAGATCTCATGAGAAGAGAACTGTTCTACTTCTATTACGTGATAATGATTTTGTGAATGTACATGGAAACTTCTAGATTAATCCGATTATCAGTACTGCTTTGCAATGTATTGTTGGAAATAACATTCAATCCTTAAAATCAAAATTTTAAATGCTTCTTTATTTTTATTTCTTTTACGCCCAACAGAAGTTTTGAATTCTTAAAAGATGCTAATAAACCATCAGCAGTCCGCAAAAACTAGATCAATCAATTTTACCACCAGCAAAGCAAAAATTGTTGTTTGTTTTTTTTCAGATTAAACTAACAAGCAGCTAAATAAATAGGAATAAGATAAATAAATTAATCAGTAAACAGTGAAATGTTTCACTAGTATTTTCGAGAAGTTAGAAACCAATGGTCGTCATGATGTTACCTATTCATTTAAGGTGGAAACAGCACTTAATCCAAGTTAGTCAAATAACTGAGATGTATAATTGTTTTCTTTATTATTATTCTAACTTTTATAAAACACAACATTGTGAATTATAATGACAAATCATGATTTAATTTGTGTCTATCAGTTAATAATATAGTACAAACAATATTCAGCAACTCTTTTGACTAGTTTGCAATGTTTAAGAGCATGTACTATCTTGGCACCGAGTGTTACGGTTTTGTGGTATATGCCTCTCACCCCAGAAAAAGTTAAATAGTTTTCTCAAATGTCCAGTGACCTATAGATAAAAGTGACGTAAAAATGCTTCGGAAAATTTACTACATATCAAAGTAAACGATTTTCGTGATTTAAAAGTTGGTCATATTTTGAAAATAATTGTTTTCTCTATAAGACGCAATGTATTTCACCATCAAATATAATTGCAATTATTTCATTTAAATGGCCGGTGAAGTATGTTTTTCTAACGTTGACCCACAATAAGTACATGTTACTCNTTTCCGGAAGTTTAGTGATTTCATTCTACGTGCGCTAGTACTAGCTTCAGAAAATTTCGATAATTTTCTTACCGAATAATTTCTTGGAGATACTAATTCTACTGCTGTTAATGACCATTATATAATTAATTTCTGTGAGCTCTTCACAGAAAATAAAAATATAATTCGTCCACAAAAGGTCGTAAGTGTTTAACTATTTATATAATTTCTTTGAGTCATAAATTATCATTTGTCTCAACTCTCAATCGATTGTTCTCGTTTGTTTCTGACATTCGTCATTGTTTTCCCCATTTGCGACCAATGTTTATTTCAAAGAATCATAAACGCTTTGCCATTTTCCGGAAGACGATAATCCCTACGAATTATTATGTTAATAAGTATAATTCTTATAATCTTTCTCGCGTCTCGTATCTTTTCACAGCTTTTTACATATGTATGAAACCCGTCTCGGAAATTTTTTGCGAGGATATCGAAATTCATACATAAATATTCGGTTTTTTAAATGCTAATTCATTCTAGTTCAGTCTTATCTCCGGAGAATTCCTATTGATGTAAGGATTAAAGAGGTCAGGCAACCCGCCGAATATACCTTCCTGCAAACTAGCTGTTTTCCGAATGGCTGAGGAAAATCGGGAATAGACCCGAGCGTGCGACAGACAGAGCCATTTTACTCAAACCTATAAACTTGATTAATGTCTATTAAAACTATGCTCACATCAAGCAATAATGAAAATTACTTGGGAAATAGTAGAAAATAGTTCGTCTGAATACCTATTCGATGTAACAATTTCATCATTTCCTGACTATTTTTTTGATTTAATACAGTCTTGAAACAAAATGTTCTAACTTTTTGAAATCGATAAACCAATACTAAAGAAAATAACGTTTAATACGGTTAAGAAAATTTCCCACATAATACCATTTCATCATTTTTCGAATAAAAATGAAACAAAACGGGAATGACACATATACAACAGAACAATGTGAGTATTAATTCAGTCTGATACTGATAAGTTCTCTGACTTATGTTTGTTACTTTTCTAAATGATTTTCAAATATTTTCATCCCTGCACTCGCATCTTGTCATGGAGCGCATCTCTTTGTTTTTTTTTTAGGATACTAATGATTGTTTTGATAAGTGATTTGTGTGTGTGTGTGTTTTTTTTGTTTTGTTATTTGTAATTTACCTGAAGAGGTCTGTGTCCACTGTTAAAATACGTTGTGTTTAAAAAGTGTGTTGAACCAAAAAAAAGTCTCAAAATTATAAAATGATATTATTTGCGAAAATTGTTTATTTTTCAGCTATAATAAACGTGATTTACTTTAGTATTGGTTTATTGATTTCAAAAAATTGTTGCCTGAGAATTGGTAAAATAAATAAATAAATGACTTCATTAATGCCGAGACTCATACCCAGACCTGCTCTTCCGTCTAACCAAATTGAAAATATTTACAATTCTCTACAAAAATAGATAAAATGGAAGAGTGTATAATTTCTTTTATACAGGGATATATTATATTTACTATTGATAGCCAAAATAAAACAATAAGTAAAAAAAGTGATTCTCGAGTCTCATGGTTTCAGCCACGTCAGAAACTTATTAACACATCTAGGGAGTTTCCCTTAGCTGTAGATTTCCGAGGATGTCATGTGATCGCTTTATCTCTTCATTTAGATCCGAAGTAGGATCTCGTTTTCTGAAAGC
Organism: Laupala kohalensis; assembly: GCA_002313205.1. NCBI lineage: Eukaryota > Metazoa > Arthropoda > Insecta > Orthoptera > Trigonidiidae > Laupala > Laupala kohalensis. The sequence continues at coordinate 135,297 of NNCF01125842.1, forward strand.
AGTAAATCCTGTCATTCGGTTTTTTATATACTCAGTTCCTTCTCACAATGCTTTCGTGAAAATAACGTTTACAGACATTTTGGCATCCGAGTTATTTCATTGCCCTTCACGTTTCCGAGACTCTAGAATATCTCGTAAGAAAGATCGTCCGAGATGCAAATATCTCGAATTATATAGTCACAAACTCTAGAAATTCCAGGAGTAGCGAAAAGTAACTTTACGGACTTGTAAGATAGTTTTATATTTCTCGATATTTTTCCCTATTATCGGTGTGTTGTTTGAAGCTGATTCGTTCAGTTCCATTCATCACATTCATCAGAGAAATGAAACACCAACTTTAAAATGTGAGAAAATGAATATTATGGTCAATTTTCTATCTTAAGACAGCGATGAACTTCTCATCCCTAGTTTCCCGTCCTTCATTTCTCACCTCAATTACGAATTCTAATTAAAAAGATCAGCTGCCAATGCAGAACGATTGGATGAAAATACATTTAGTAAACCTTCAAATTATTTGTACCGATTTGTTGATCGAGATTCGGATCCACGAAACAATGTTTTTTTAAGGTGTTAGTCAAATCACTGAGAAGTTTAATCGTGTTCTTAATTTTAATTGTAATTGTTTAATAACAAAATATTATTATTTATAATCATGAAAAATCCTTATTTAATTCCTATCTATCAGTTAATAGTATAGCATAAACATTATTCAGGATCTCGCTTGACTCGTTTGAAATGCACAAGAGCATAAGTACAAACATGGCGGCCGAGCGATACGGTTGCATGATATACGCGTCACACCTCGGGAAAATTGAAATATCTTTTTGTAACGACCTGCGACATATAGATAAAATGATGTAAAAATACCAAGGAACATTTAATACAAGTCAAAATAAACTTCCATCACTTTCGTGATTTAAAAGTTTTTAATTATTTTGTTTTCTCCATAATTGTTTTCTCCATAAGACACAATGTATTTCACCATGAATTATAATTACAATTATTTCATTTAAATGATCGGTGAGGTATGCTTTTCAACTTGAAAAACCAAGTTCATGTTACTCTGTTGGTCTATGTCGATTTGAGATATTTTAGTGACTTAATTCTTCCTCTGCTAGTACTACCGTTAGCACATGATTTTTTTCTTCTAATTATGTTCCGTACGTAGAGGTATTCTATGCAAGGAGCATATGGAGAAAAGAGTAAGTATTTTGTCATCCAGTACATTCGTTGTAGTGGAGCTCTGATGAGATCCACTAGAGACGAACCCCTCCTCCTCCCCCACGCTTTTGAGAGAAGTGAGGGGATGGGAGGAGATTGACTGAAAAGAGGGAAGTGGAAGGAGGCAGCGTAATCGTCCTCCAAGGGAAACGAGGCGATAATGACGAGGAAAATCGACGTGCAATCCATAAACCCCTCCGACTGCTCTATTTTCTTCTTCCGATGGAGAGATGACCTGTTTCAACCGTTAGATAAGAAAAATCATTTAACAGCCAACGCATTCGTTTTTGGAAGTATTCATTATTCTTCTATTAAATAAATCATACCTCTTATATATATTAGTTTCGAGACTTTTGAGTTTTAACGACCTCCTTTTTAATTGGACAGTGTTATGGGTTAATAGACTAAGTGTCATTTTAAAAACCAAGTAATACCTTACGTNTTAAAAACCAAGTAACACCTTACGTACTTAATGAACCTGCACAGTTTATCTACGATCCTCTTTGGAATAGTAAATGGATAACAGTATGTATTACATCAAATAATTTTTATCGTATATATTAAATCCACGCTAACCTTGATCCCTTGATCGGCCCGGATATTTGCGAAACACATTTTATATTGTTAAATAATAAATGTTGAGTCGACAATTTGAACTTTTAAACATATATTAAAGGTGCATTATTACTAATATTTTATTAAGAATTTCTTTCCTTTTCAATCATCCCTAACGTGTAAATGAAGTGAGAATAAGTTGTCCAGAAAGAGGTTTCTATTCCCAACACATTCAAAGTCAAATCTCAAGTTTGGTTCCGATACATCAGTTTGTTCGTGAGTTATCGGGGGAAGAAAATTCTCAACATACATCACATACATTGGACATCATCTCCAAAATTTGAAAATAGACCAAATCTCCCGGAGCCAATTCGCGAAGATCCGAAGATCTAAAAATAAATAAAAATGTTTCGACCGATTACAATACTTTCTTTACACACGGTGTAATCGGAAAGTAATAAAAATAATAATTAAGGAGTAATTTTCCTGTTTGCTTTCTATTCACACAAATTAAATCATAATGTTCGTTTACTTTGTTCGTCTTCGTATGACCACTTGTGGACGTTTGAACTCCCCAAAGCAGCGGCACTTTGTACAGCAGTGTTTCGCTTCCTCGCCCATCTTTTACGAGAACCGGATAAGCCCCCGAAGTACGTACTGCTGAGGGGTTGGGACTAAGAAGGCGAAGCTCTTACTTTATAGATCCGACGCCGAAACGACTTTTCCCGGCGACATGCGGATACAAGAGACTCGGAACGAAGGTAACGGGAGACAGACAATATCAACAGACTGAGGAACTGTGTACACACAATGTAGCACACTTTGGGATGAAAGATAGTTTGATTCTTCTTTTTGTTTAAAAAAAACAGGAGAAACGATGGGAAGAAAAATATACGGACCCTTTGGAATAAAAAATTATGGATCGTTTTGATTCAGGTAATATGTAATTTTGCAAACACATTTGGTGACCATATGATCAGAACTAATATTATAAGGAAGAATGTAATTATTTTGGTTAAAAAACAAATATTGAATCAATTTCGTATTTCTTTTTGGAAATAATTGATACAAATGTATAGATTTTAATGTAGTTTGCGTACACTTCCAGTTTTTCATTTCTAGACTATTCGCAACGTTTTACCGTAAAAAATCTCCACATTATCAATGGGAAACACTTTACCACGTAATTACTAATCGTCGTGATGGAAAGTTTTGTTAATAAAATAACCTTTGTTTCTGTACTTCAGGCACTTTCTTCCTTCTGCTACTTTCGAAACGCACATTCGGAAATTTGTAAGTACGCTGCGAAAAAATTGTTATTAATGTATGCCAAATTAAATTTCGGAAATGTTACATATTAACGGTACAAATAATACACTTTATTTAAGACACGGAATATTTACTAAGAGTTCATATATTTTTATTATGACTGCGTGTGGGAATTTGTGCTACTTTGGTTGTTAGTTGTTATTTTTTGTCATGTTGTCAGGATATTCATTGTATAATATATCCTGATCATTAATTAAAATAAAGCCCAAATGTTGTATATTGAAGAAAAATATTATGAGTACTTTCAAGTCCGTTTTATGAATATATATATATATATACTGTCTCTTATACACATCTAGATGTGTATAAGAGACAGTAATAATA
>NNCF01125842.1:164655-215149 GCA_002313205.1 Laupala kohalensis
TAGCCCTAATGGCGTCGGGATCGAAAAGAACAAGAGGTGACCAAGGGAGGTCAGAAAAGAGAAAGGAAGGAGCATGGCACAAGTAAGTGGAAGTAATGCCAGACTAAGCTCGGGGCCCCGTATTCGCCAAACACGTACTTACTAGATGTAAGTCCCCTGGGGGGGACGCAATGCATGAAACGGTGTGTCACATAGAGGTGATGTCTGTTCTCCTGCCAGCAAAAGAAAGCTGATGAGGGAGGAGCCTAAAGACCACGTGAAAGTTGAGAAGCCAATGCCAGCATTGCGAGACTGCCGAATCTTTCTTACATGGGCGTTCTGCTCGTGTTAGCAGAATCTTATGTTTGGACGCTTCCGCCCACATTAGTCCCTTCCTACACAAACGGGGAAAGAGTGTGAACGTTGAAATAACATGCTACACGTGTCAGTTTTCCATCGGGTTTAAGAGGAAAGGCGTATTATTTTGGCGTTGTTAGTTCTTTTAAAAATTGTTAATAATAAGGTAGTAGTTGAATTCTATACTAAATCCTAATTTAGAATGAAGTTAATTTAAATTCACGAGTTTAATTAATGAATAAATAAAGGGTGAATATTACAATTTACTATAAAATGTTGAAGATTTTTATGGGGGATTAAGTTTCATAAATTAATGTATTTTCTCCATACATAGTGGAACTGAATTTTAACACAATAAAGTGTTTTGATCATCGTCAGATGTCAGAGGTCTAACATTGCTTTTTTTTCATGCCAAAGCAAACCTGCTTTGCCGTATTTCTGAATACATGTCTCTCAGATTTGTTTCAACATTTTCATTAAATATTTTTAAGTAATGCAGCTCAGACAGCTTTGTCCAGAACTGATTTTAAGGACAATTAACTCATTTCATTAATATTCTTCTAAATACTTTGAGAACACCATCAAATGAAATATAAGTTTATGAACTATTAGCAAGAATAGTTGAACGTTTTCAAAGTCATGATAAATTTCAATTTTAACAGATATTGACAAAGAATTTGGAAAAATACATTTATATTCACTTTAATCTATATATTCCCAACTTGCTCTTCATTATTTTGTACTAAAATATTATTTCACTATCCAATTCATTACACTATTCATAGAAAGTAGAGGAAAATTATTTCTATTCAGATGATGTTCCAGGTCCTGAGTGAATTACGCAAAATGTTTATGTAAATTCTGCAAATCTTTAGAAGGAATCTAAGCATCCAATTAGGGAGGAACAGCGTGGAAGTGATGAAAGCTCTTTACCGATGAATGTTTAGTCCTTTTACATAAAGTCTCTCTGCATACCCAATTGACTCTACTCTGGTATTATGTCGTTAACAAATGCATTGAGTTACGAAACCCTTAAACATGTTTTCAATTCGCGGAGTTGTAAATACTTAGGTGTTATGATTTCTCGTAACTTAAATTGGACACAACATGTAAAATACACAACAAAGAAAGCTTGGAGAGCGCTGAACTTCTTGAGACGCGTGCTTAGAAAAGGGAACTCGAAATCCAAAATCTTGGCATACACTTCATTAGTCCGACCTACACTGGATTACGGTGCCGCTTGCTGGGATCCGTACAGGGAGGGTCAGATCAATGAATACAAAGAAAGGCTGCAAATTTTGTTAGGGACAACACATGTACTATTACTTTAGAGTGGGGCACACTTTCCAATCGAAGAAAATTAGCGCGTCTTTGTGCCCTCTTTAAAGCCTACATGGGAGAGCTAGGCTCCACCATCCGAACTACATTAGTCGCGGTGACCGCAAGCGTAAAATAAAATGTAGGAAACAGAAAACAGATATTGGGAAATACTCCTTTGTGAATAGAATCATTGTAGTCTGGAAAAACGTACCTGCAACAACAGTTAAGAACTTAATAAAAAGAGTCAAAACCAATCGTATTTTTGCTTCTTCGAAATAGGAGCACATGTGAAGTGCAGTGTAGTGAAGTGAATGGAAACAAAGGGTATAGAAAATACTCAGAGCGAATAGAATTGCAGTTCAGTATAGTATAGTGATGTGAAGTATGCGTGACTGTTCACAGCAATCTTGTTTTGGCGTAATTTTTATAGTTATTAATTTCTTTTAATTATATTATAGCAATTATTTTTACATTAAAGTTATAGGAGGAGTAATGATATATGTGTGCACATTGAAGCGTGCTTGTACGTGTGAGTGTGTGTCTGTATCTGTTTGTAAGTGAAAATGTGTTTCTGTACGTATGTGAATATACGCACATATTGACCGAATTTATTGTTTTAATTTCTTAGGTGTATTATCCTTCTCACTTATTGTGCACTAATTTTCTAAGTATTTATCACGTGTTTGTGTATTCTATAGATATTTGGGCAAAGATTTTTTTTTTAATTTCACATTACAGTATTATGTATATTCTTATTATGCCTATTATGTTTTCCATCTGCGACGGAACATTGCTCACTTGCAGATTAATAAATAATAAAAATAATAATTATTAGTTCCTTACACAAAACAACTGGATATTTCGACACAGAGATGTTGCTCTGGGTTTGGCGTATTGTAAGAAGCCCCGTCCTCCACTGGTGCTGAATCCACTGGTTGTGACAGGAGGAAAATCGCTTCGCTTCCTCGCAACGTCGGAACCTCGAAAACACAAATGTTTACATAACTGAGTATCGCACGCTCTCTCCCTATCACCTTGCTTTTCAAATTCTGTCTAGCCTTTTATTTCCTGGGAAGGTGACTGAATAGTACAGGAGAAGTAATACAATAAGGTAATTACGGTAGAGAAAATAAATAAACGAGGACAAATCTTTTTAATAAAAGACACTCGTCTGTTCTCTTCTACGAGTTCATAAATGCTTCATGTAACTATCAGTTTTTGAGATGAATTATATATTTTGTATCAAATGAATAATCGTGTTTTCACATTATATTTCATTTTGATACAATTTCCGCTATTGAGATGATATTTAGAAATTTTTTCGTATTTTACTTGATGATCTTTACGTCTATACATATTATCTTTTTAAATTAAAACATTTCACAATTTTTCTATTTTATCGTCGAGGTTTATATGAAGATGCTTATTACTCCTGCATTAGAAGTGAGACTTCTCTTCGTTTGTTAAAGAGTACTTCTTTAGGATAATTCTTATAATGCTAATAATTGTAATTGTCCCTTACGAAGCCTACAAAATTCGTATTTTAAAAATGCCGGTGGGAGATTGGTTGGAACTTTCGTGCTAGTATTGGCATCGACCTACTAATATGATATATTTAACGATGGGAAAAAGAATACCCCATTAAAAAATTGAAATAAACTTTATTGAATTAAATGACAGAATAATTTTTAAATTCCTTATATAAGTTAAACAAACACAAAACAAATGTATATTGACACCCAGCAGATTGGGAGGGAGGGTCATATTCGCTAAGCCAACTATAAGGAAGAGAAAATAAAAGTTGACATATTACGAAGGAACTAAGAAAATTAACTAAAATGTGAGAAAAGAAAATGCGATCCTCTCCTCATGTCTAGTTGCATTTCTTTAAAAAAATTTAAATTAATTTGTTACCTCATATCGTATATACTGAGATTTTTTTCTCGATAAAGCAGAGTTTTGTCGTCTTATAGAAAGGTAAAATATTTATTAACTAGACCGACGTTTTGAAACGAACGCAATCTTACTCAGGGCTTAGCAACTACTGTACTTTTTACAATTACAAATTTGTAGTACTCAATTGTAGTCAAATTTTGTAGTTGATAATGAGCGATGAAACGGTAGTTGATGTTTTTGTTGTGGTGTATGATGATGGAGTAGTTAGATGATGGAATTTTATTTATGGTCAAGTAAACGGCGAGGAAGATAGCGTTTGCTCTGGAAATATCAGCCTAGTTAATAAATATATTATTTAAACACAAGTGTTTATTCTTACATTCACCGAAATGGCAAATAAAAATCCCGATCAATGGTAAATTTTCATAAGTTTTGTACAGACATTTTTATCATATCATATCATTGTGCCAAGTGAGTCATCTCTGAAATCCACACTCGTTGTACAAGTTGAGTGACTCATCTTAATTGTTGGCTTTCTCTGGAAAATTTCCTCTGACACCATAGGTTAATTCAAATTACACTCCATGGAGTTAAAAAAATAGAGGAAATCATTGGATACAATATAATCAGATCTATTAATTACAAGTTCCTTTGTTGATTATATTTGCAACTTACGATGCTGCACTACTTAATCTGCACGAGTCCAGGAATTTCATTATTATCACGCAATCCTCACCACATCGATACGCAATCGATAGATGGTCAAGTCGTGACGTCATGCAATCGATCGAACATGCAACCGCGCGTACAAAGGCGAGACCTTAAAATACGAGATCCTTTCATTCAGTCTTTCTTTGCTCTCCAACCTTGTCAGAGGATACACTTCGCTTCACATCACTATCATCGTGTATCGGCATGCTAGCCGACATTTCCTGGTGTCGACCCTGCATCACTACGCTGCTGGAGGCACTTTCGTCATGAACATCTTGTTTCAATCCTTTGGATTTCGAATCTACACATCAATTCAACTGTACCTTCACCATCATCTTGGCTGGCTTTCCCGGATCATCTCATCTCATCACGACCTATCTTGGAAAACTAGTATTATATCATTATTCTTCATTACTTTCATAGCATGTTTTATTAAACCGTTTTTCCTGTTCGCACTCATCCCATCTTCATTCTTCACTGTCACTACAATCATCCCGTGTGAAGATAAACTAATAAATTTGTCTGCACAACTTTAATAAACTGCTTTCTTAAAGAGCATATCCATCCTGTTTCATACTCAAGAAATATCGACACAACATGATAAAAATATGTTTATGCAAACAGTAGAACGTCTTTTACGAGTAATTTTGTAAATCTATGTATTAGACAAAAAATATGCTGATGTGATTAAGTCAGGTTGGAGAAGATACCTTAAAGTTACGCTTGGTAAGAGAAAAACATTGAAACTACGTAAATTTATTTCTTAGAATCTTAACATGCAATTCGCAAACTGGGAAAAATAATCCTTGAATGAACACATATGAACAGTTCATTTCCTTTATATTTCCGAAGACAAAATCACATTAATATTGTAATATTATTAAATAACTCATATTCAAATTATACGTAATTAGGAATAATTTAACACTTATGCAAAAACCTGAAAAAAATTGAACGATAAGCATAACTCATTAAAAAAATCGCCGAGGACCGTAACAGGTAAAGTGGTTCATGGATCGAGAATGCAGCTATTTAAACGCTTTTAAGTGTTCTTGTACTGCTGCCGTTTACTTTTCGTTCACATTCAAATTATATTCAAATATTGTTGTAGATTTTTCTTCAACAACCACAAAACGTCTTTTCAGACAAGCAAAATAAATATTTCAGCCATTTTCAATTCAGATGGGTATTTTCCTCCCACGTTGAAGAGAAGTCGATTTCCATTTGAATTGTAGATCGCTTTCAGAGAGTTCGCGTTGCAGTTTGTGTGAAGTTTTGAACACTTTGGAGGGGTTTCGTAAATAACGTTGTGACTGGCGCCAAACATTTAGTCTGGTAGATTTTGTAAGACCGGAGTTTAAATCTTTCATAATTAGAACCTCAGGAAGTTAGAAAGGTATAGAAGTCGCAAAGCAATTATTCTCAAATAGGTTTTGTAAACGTGTTAACAAGTGGCTTTCCCAAGTGCCAAGGAGAGGAATCGACGCTCGAAAGTGTGATGTAACGTCTAACAGTTACATAACGGAATATCATGACAGGATCAAAGTACAAAAAAAAAAAAAAATCTCCCCACCACTTGTAAAAAAAATTCACAGTGATATATTTCAGTGTTTCAGAACTGAAACATGTTTTATACATCTGAGAAATTATAATTAATTTTATTCTGTATAAGACCTCTATGAGTTTTATTTTAAGGATTTAGAATAAAAATAAATAAAAGTGAATAGTCAAACCGTCTCGCAACAGACCCCGAAGGTGCCCAAGTGGTTCGCGGAAGGTAGAGCTTCGCCATTACTAGACCTCGGCACTAGGAGGAGAAGATGTGACTCGCTCCGGCCGGTTTGACACCAGGATAAAAACCCTAGTACTCATTTTACAGCAGGCTGAGTGGAGCTGGAGTCAGTCTGGATGTTGAGGTGTGATGAAAAACCCACTCGTCACCGGGGATACAATGAAAGAATCACATCAATAAAATAAATACAATAAAAAGTACACACAATTAAAATATTACAATAAGAGTAGTTCATCAAATTATTAAAATTAGCTAATTTTTTTAGCAAATCCAGCATTTTTTAAAATTCTGCAATTAAGGGAAATTACCAAGGAAATGCATTTCCAGAGGGAAAAAATTTTTTTTCTTCCTAAGTACCAGTTTTCCTGTTATTGAGACATTTTCTTTGAATTATTTGAAGTGTCTGCCAGAGTTCGATTGTCTTACGAGAAGAGGACAATCCACTGAGCGTATAATCAAAGTCACCGAATCGTAAAAGCAATATTATATAAAAACTGCGAAAATTCCGTTTAAGTAACATACATGTGAAATGAAAAAATTAAGCATGCGCTTTGTTCATTAAGCTTTCCTTCTGCCTGGATTTTGGCATGAGTAGTAATTACGTTCATATTAGCAAGTAATACAAAACTGTATAAGTATTTTTCTAGATTAACTGAATGCTATTTAATTTTTGAGTTGAACAAAAGTGACAATTTAATACCACAAATATAGAAATATGGAAACTAAAATATGAATGTAGAATATTGTATAAGAACCCTGGACAACGTTGGGTAGAATGAGTTAAAAAATCCAGACCATCTGGAATATCTATTCTCAGTACCAATTTCACTTTGAATATTGATGTAACTTTTTGTAGGTTTGTTCAAAAATGTAAATAAAATGTTTTATTTGTGAATTGTCAATATCCTGTAATGATTATTTCTTTTCAAATTACGTGCAAAAACCGGGTGTTTCTGTTAGTATAAAATTAGTTAATTTTGATATAATAATAATAATAATGTCCATTGTCTCCTATTTTGAACAAAGGTCTACTCAATTTTTCCATCCTCCCTGTCTGTTGCCATCGCTCACATCTCATTAACCCTTTTGCCGGTTCTTTCAAAATGGATCTTCTCCAGCTCACCTTTGGGCACCCCCGTTTTTTGGACCGTAGAGGGTTCCACATCAAAGCACTTTCCCATGGTTCTTCATTATCTTTTCTAAGCGTGTGTCCAATCCAACCAAATTTCCGCTTGTAGATGTCTTTATTGATATACATCTGTCCTGTTTTCCCCAGAGATCTTTATTGGAAATAATGCATGGCCACCATATTCTTAACATGTTTCGTAGACAACTTTGAAACTTTTTTTAAATTTTAGTGGTGACCAACCAAGATTCACAAGCATACAGCAAGACAGATTTGACATAGAGCTTTAAATGTTTTGATCTCCGTATTTACGCTCAAGTTGTTGGACAGCCAAATTTCCCTAGTCTTGAAAATTTTTTTTGTTATGTATGTAAATTTTGTTATAGATGTTCAACATTGTGAGAGGAGTTGTATTGTTGGTTTCGTACAGGTGTCGATGAATTTGAGTGCCCCTGATGAGACACCTCTGCATGTTGCCTTCGAAGCCGTGTGTAAAGAGGCGAGAGCTCTGCAAGTGGGTGTCGCTGGGTCGGAGTTGGTGGGGCTGGCGCCGCTGGGTGCTCTGCTCGCCGCGGGACGCTTCTACGCGCGGCGAGATCATCTGCTGTTGCTGGAAGACGAGGATTTGCTGGAGTTGGCCACAGCACGCCTTGGACTCTCGCAGCTAGCACCATTCGATCCAAGGTTTCTTTTTTTTTTTTTTTTTTCATTTTATTTGTCACTTATTTCCCTGTTCTTTTAAGAGGGAAAAGAAGATAGCTGGTTATTAGAATAGGAGATTGGCGCATTCAAATCAAGAGGGAAATAAAGTATATTGATTGGTGAGAAATTAATTAGGTTATGTTGACTGAAAATGGGAGATGGAACCGTGTTTCGAACTCGGGACCTTCAGCTCAACGCGCTGATGCGCTTACCAACTGCGCCACCCCGTTCATCTGTTGGTCCCACTTGCGAGACCCACAGACCTCTGAGGGTCTCAGAAACTACCTCAGATGTCTGTGGGTCTCGCAAGTTAAGCTGAAGGTCCCGAGTTCGAATCTCGGTCCCGTCTCCCATTTTCAGTCAACATAACATTTAATCTGTTTCCTGGCGGTGAGGTTCACAGCAATTTAAGAGATTTCTTTACAGCGAGAAATTGTTACTTTGTAAACATTTGGAGTATATAGAGCAAAATTTTAACGAATGATGTACCAAATATTACAAAAAGGAACAAACAAATAAACATTGCAACATTCAGACGTAAGGAAATTACATAAATGTACCATAGAACTTATTATGACATATTGTGCAATTGTTAGAGGACATCGGTTGAAGAAAAAATATATGGAGAGAAAATTAGAGAAATTACAGAGATTTGTTTTAGTGAATTGGAGCAGATGTAATAAAACGCTCTCTACAAAATCGTTGCTACTAATTCTTGGAATTGCACCTATAGAAATAACAACTATGGTTCAGAGACTTCAATATCGAATTAGGAAATGAGAAACTGTTACAATAGATGGGATAGAAATAAGCAAATAAAGGATGGAAAATTGTCTAGGTAGATGCTGAAATGTTGGGACATATGGTGGAGAGTGACATAAGAGGGAAGGACATTATACCAATATGTGCCGAATACTCATTTTGGATATGTTAATCGTTCTTGGTTTGTAAGTAATAAATATGTCACAGAATTTAGTACCGGTCATAGGAATTTTAATTTATTTGAAAAGAATGAATATGATAGACGTTGATATAGGTACCAGATCATGTACTATTTGACTCCATTCTGTATGATCAGGAACGAGGATATCTCATGGAAGGACTCAAGACATATGGGCTAATGACTTTTAGCAAAAGGAAACATGGATTGACACAAAAGAAATTCAATATTGTCTCAAGATTTTCAACGGAAATTGGTACAATGAGGGATTCATTGAAAGAAACTGGAGAAGGAAAGTAATGAAGAAAAAGAAGTATAGTAAGGGGAAGAAGAAATATTTGATAGAGACATTTCGGAAAGATGTATCACTTTATTTGGCAATAAAGTCCTGGTATTAAGAATGAAGCACTTCATCTGTAGAGATAACTAATAAAACAAATACCCTGTTCCTTTGTCAGAATGAGGCAACAACTCGATTGACATGACAGTAGAACGTGCCCGCCAGTAGACTCCAATAATCCGAATTCCAATCGCGTATTATCCGGATCGATTGATGAAATTTTAGAATGATGCGAGACTTGCTTGCTCAAAACCAAGTGAAAGGGACATTTTTTTGGTGGGGCTTAACAGCTCGCCGACATCGAGGTCATTAGTGCCCTAAAATTTTGTACAGGTAGAGAAAATGCAGTTACGCACTAGGGAGAGCCAACATGTCTCTCCCCGCGTGTGGGACTCATTTTGGAACCAGTGGATAGTCCGCATTATCGTAGGATATGAGCGTCCCCATTGCTGGATCCTACACTTTGTCAATAGGTCTGGGTGGAAATGGTGTACAGTTGTGAAAGGCGAACGGGTGGTGTTGTGTTCAACACCCCGGCGATCAAAGCAGGAGTCACGGGTTCGATTCCCTGTTCGTCGTCATTGTCACCTGACCGAAAGTTATCACATATCTTCTCCACGTCTAGGATACCCGGAAGAAATACATGCAGATTGAAAATAAATTAATAGGTTTAAAACGTTTATGGACTATTGGATGCATTTCTTTTTTATTACTTTCGATATTAATTTCAGGTGAAATGCACTTCAAACGCGGAAACACCGTAATTTAATTCTATAAATGGAAACAATTTGTAAAACTTTTTTTATCAGTATGGCCACCATATGGTGACTCCGAGATCAATACTTGTAATGTGCCTGGACTCTTGTTTTGAATATTAAATTGCATGCGCAATAGTTATCTATTACGTTTCTACCGTGTAATTATTTCTAAGTTCAAAAGTTAAACCAAGCTCAAGATCCTCGATGACTTAAATCGATTCTTTGTGAAGTCTAAATTAAAAAATGAAACCAAGCGAAAGGTTTCCCTCAATGACTACCGACAACTAAAAAGCGTTTTTACGTCAAAAATTTGTATCTCATCGCTTGGACAAAAATATTGGGCAGGTTGATAGGACGTATTTTTATTTTATCCAAAACAATTTTAGTGCAGTCAACCGCACTTGACAGTATTTCAAGATAATATATGTTTACAAAAATACATCGATTTTTTGGAACTTAATGTTTTATTTAAACACAAAAAATAGGTTTATGTAACATTGTTTGCACATAAGGGCAGAGAATAGATGAGAAATTAATAGATGAGAAGATAAGTTGGGAGAAATTCTATTAAAATTCCGATATTCATTGTACATTCATCTCTGTTATTAAATGTCCGCTTCATATCCGTGTTTTATTTTTCCACTGTAATACTTGTAAATGTGAAATGTAGCTAAGTGCTATTGAATCTTTCCTACATGGGGCGATAGGAGGTAGGAGTCGGGTGGTAGGGCTATTGTTAGTTGTGGGTCGATTAGCTGGGTTTACCAAAAACATGAGGACGTAGGTAGGAGTAGTTAGTAATAGTAAGAGTTAATGATGTTAGGAGTAGTAGGAAGTGGATAGAAGAACCTATATGAACAGGGAAAAGCATCAAATTTTTTTCTGGTCCCACCGAGAATCATACGGCTATGTGTGGTCATCATCTTCACTGGTCTTTAATCACGTCAGAAAATAATAATAATAATAAGGCATACTCCCGATCAGTGCATAGTAAAAAAAATGAAGAATACAGATCTATTGAGCCTCAAGCATCTTCCTTGTCGGACATCTTCCGTGGAATAAAACATACTGAACTGAGGTTTGCACCGTGGATGTACGTACTAAAAATTTTGTGCACACACGATGTAGACCGGAATAATGACGACACAATGGGTGATATTCTCACCTGAGTAATTCCAACATTTTCTCCTTTGAAGTTTAAAAAATCATTGAAAACTAAACTTTCCACACACTCAGTGGCGTATCTATGGGGAGGGAGACTAAAGGGGAATATAGTCCGGCCCCCCAATTTGACTTGAACTCTTCACTGATAAAATTGAGGTTTGGCATAATTTGTAAAAGTGTTACCAGATTATTGACAGTTATTAGTTATAATTGTTATTAATAATATAATTGTTTTGGTAATTAATAATACCATTTTAATAAAATTAATGATACCAAATTAATGAATTAATAATACCATATTAATAACTTTAATAAATAATTGTTATTAATAATACCAAATTGTTAATTATTTATTTGATGCATTTTATTTAAAGGTAATATTTATAAAATGTAAGTTGTAAAACCATAATTTTAAAACAAAAATGCTCCCCTGATTACGGTCTACATCCGCCTCTGCTTGCAGCTCTGTTTCTGAAGGGTCAACTAGAGTTCACGAACTCACGCAGCGTGAGATCATGAGTATTATTCAAATGTGATTTTTATGATTAACCTCAGTCTGCGCGACGTTTTCTATACTCTTTCGATCGATCTGGCAGGGATGGAGTTTGACAAAATGTTGCCCGACGATTAAAAGTAATGGGTCATATTTATTTATCTTAATAACGCGATATTCTAATTGCCATCAACAATTTTGTATCATTTCAAGCTTAAAAAAATAAATAGTATACTTATTTACTGTTTGAAGTATTTTTAATATTTAGTAAAATAAAATAAAAAATAAATTTATTGTCAAAAAAGCAGTAAAAACTGCGTATGATCACGCGGAGGACAATAAACTAATTTACTCTCCGGAAGCAAGCAAGGGAACATCCCATCAATTTCAATCAAGGGCCCTAAGGCAGAGGCGGATTCAAAAATTTCAGCAAAAATTCCACGATAAGATAAAAAGTTAGCTACGAGTTATAACACTAATAGAATATCAACATGTTTGTAATTTAACACAAAAATTTTTTTTTACATGTACGAATTATTATCGAGCTATAGATTACTCTGAGTATAGTGTTCATAAATCATAAGAATTGAAATGACACTAAATTCACGATTTCTTGTTTCAATAAACGCGCACCTAGACAAAAGCCTAGAGAACCTAGAGACAGAAGAATTGGTCATACGCAGTTTGTATTGTTTTTGACAATAAATTTATTATTATTATTATTATAAAAACCTGTGTAAGAAATCCGCCTCTACCCGGAGGAAAACCGGAGAAAAATCCGGGCCAGGATGGGGCTACACAATTTATGTACACAGAAAACCGTGCCAGGGTTGAGTACACATAAAACTAAATTTGTATGAATTATAAGACACAACACAATCATTATAACAATATTGCACATAACACAGTATTATAATATAATATTCTCGTTTTGTATGACAGGGTAATTCCGAACACAATTTCTCATTTTCTCTCACAGGTCAAAAATTTGACAGCATAGGTTGTGCCTCCCATTGTTTGTTGAAAAAAATGGCTTTAAATTGTACTCTAACTTGCGGACCACAAAAATGTTTCGCTTATGGCCCGCGGACCGCTATTTGGACAGCGCTGTTTCCAATACATTTCGAAATCATGGAAATAAATATAATTTACATCATCCGTTGCTAGGTATAGAATGTAGTTGTGAAATGATCATTCTCTCATGATCCGGTCGCGTAACACGAGAGAACAGGAATGGTTACGATCCACAGTGGGCCAATGTCCGAAAAGAGGTGGACAAAAATGAGATTGGTGGTCTACTCTATTTAGGGTAGAGTGTTTTAATTTTTTTTCGAGATCTGACACGAGGTACCAGTGCGAAGTAAACTTCAGATTTAATATCACAACTCGCGATTCTGGGCTTGCCAAGAGGTGCGCCCTATAGAAGTGGCACAGTTAAGTTGGTTTAGTGGTGTAATTGTAAATTATAACCAAATATGTTTTTACCTCAAAGTCAACTCCAAATGAGGACGTCTACTAGAATGCAGAAGTCAATGTTGATTACTTCAACGATTACTGTAGAGTGCGACCGTCTTTTCCGCGAAATAATAATAATTTATTAATCTGGAAGTGAGCATTGCTCGGTGGCAGATAGAAAATAAGACATAATAAAGGTATACACAATACAATAATAAGATGTTAAATGACAAATCTTCTTCTAAATTTCTATAAAATTCACACAAACGCGAAATAAAATGGTTAGAAAATTAGAACACAAGGTTACAACGAGAAAGAACTTACATTTATGAAATTAATAATCTAAATGAGACCTATATGTCTACATATGCACATTCACATACGTACGCAAACACATTTTTGCTTACAAACAGTAACAGAAACACACTCATACGTACAAACACGCTCAATATACACCCATATATCATTGCTCCTCTTATACCCTTAACGCAAAAGTAGTTGCCGTGATGAAAAGAAATTAAGGGGTGCCGGAGCGGTCTATCTTCTTAATGTCAATTTTAATAAATACTAGGAACATTTACTCTGAAACTAATAAACATACCTTTATATAACATATAATAAACTAATAATTTTTAATGCATGTTCAGTTATACTTTTTACACCATTTTATAACGTAATGTTTAGAAATAGTTATTAGTTTTTGTTGTACAAATTTTTAAGTAAGATACTTTACTTTTCAATTTTTTTAAGGTTTACTTCAATAATTTTTGTCTTGTGAGAATTTTTTTCATAATTTGTTATAAAAAGGAAGAAGAGAGAACATGCGTAAAAATATCAATGCTCTATTGTTTTGAGAAAATGTGCCTTAAATATAAAAATTAGTAAATTACGGAAAATGCCTTTTAAAGTGCATTCCGACCCCATATTATGGATCGTCGGTTTCTTCCTCTCCCTGTACTTTCAATGTCCTTTCGAAAACTCTCTTATCACCTTTTTCTGCATTTTTAAGTCTCCTTCTCTTCTTACTTCACCTCTCAGCCTTTCTTTATCTAACTGATTCATTGCGGAAATAATGTTGTGTCTTGGTTGGAAACCTCAATGTTTTAGAACTTCAGTTCACGTCAAGTCAGCTTTCGGTCATAAAAAATGCACTTAAAATCCACTTAGAAGAATTAAACTTGACTTGTTAAGTTAAGAACATCTAAGTTTGTAATTATGCAAAGAACAATGAAATCTATAATTTCATCATTTTGACCCATTCCGTCTGCCCTTCATAACTATAAAACGGAAGCAGAGTTGCTGTGAAGAATCGTGCACACTTCGCTGCGCTTCACTGCTACTATTCTCTGTGTGCGATTCTGAATCTCCGATCTCCATCCCTCTGCTGGTAAAGGAATCAGTCTCGGTGGCGGTGCGATTAATGAGCGGATTCTGCAGCGGAATGCGTAGATGAGAATGGTGGGCGGGTGGGGGGGGGATAGCGGTCGTGGCGGCTCTGGAGTATCACTTCGATCACGAGGATTTCGAGAGGAAAGGCAAGAGGAGGGGGAGGGCGATAATTAGCCCCTTTGAAGACCGTGATTACGACGGCTGCGGCGACGCGACGTCAAGACGCATCCGCAGGGAATGTGAGAAAGATCAGAGATTCGGTGCACGGGCACGGGCGCGAGGTCTGGAAATGGTCGAATAAGTTCACAAAATGAAAATACTGAGTTCAAATCCCAGCAATCAAAAGAAAAACTAGAGGTGTACAACCATTGAACGTACTTTCTTATAAACGTTCCTCCGTCTGCAGCATAGTGTGAGAAAAAATTCTATATTTTAGTTTACGAAAAGTGTACTCTACGTCTGCTTGGTCCATTTACACTGCTAAATATAATTCAAGCTTCTTGAAACAGTAAACTAATGTGTAAGTGTAGGAGACAGATTATTATTTTATTGCGTCTATACCAAACTTTCAAGCGGATGTAATGCATACTATTTGTACTTTATGTACAGACAATGTAAGCAAAATCGTTGTAGCCGTTTTTGAGAAACATTCGAAAGAGAACTTTGACCTTCATGTAAAAGAACCCTTTGTTTTAAAGAGAAAAAAAAATGGAGCACGTGCATCGACCATAAGTAAATTCTACCGTAAATACGAAATATGAATTAAATTGGGACATCGTGCCAAAAAACAATTTTTCTGTATCCGAGATCGCCAAAACAGAATTTTCCGTCGAAATTTCGCTTTCGAAATGTTTCACGATTACAATATTTTCTATGTACTACTTATATGAGAAAGTAAAAATATCTGAAACTGCACTAATAACAGAGCTCAAAGGACGAAATCAACAAAAGAGTAGGAATGATTGTGATGTTCTTTGCCATCAGGTTTAAAAGTGGAAATAATTCTAGCGTTGAAGCACGAAGTTGAATGACTGGGTCGACGTATCGACGGCGGACGCTATCTTCACGGCCGAGTCAATAAACTTTGGTTCTAAACGCAAGAATTATTTCTACCTTAAAAGAGAAGGAAATTTAATAGGAAGAAAAATGATGATAAAACAAGACTTGACAAAAACGAAATTAACAAGGGCTTTACTGAATGCATGGCAAATACGGTGGACAAAAGGAACGAAGGGAAGAGATCAATAAGAGTTTATACAGAATGTGACATATGCAGGAAAAAACAGGAGGTGGTTTAAGCCGTACAGAGAATTAATAGAAATATTAACAGGTCATGGAAACTTTGAAAAGAATTTATATGCTATGGGAAGAGCTGATGGAGAAGAATGTGTCTCTGGGGATGGAGTGGAAGACAGAGGCCATATATTACGGACATGAAAGATTTATGACGATGAACGAAGGTATTTAATAAGACAAATGATATGAGAAGATAGATTCCGGAAGATAGAAAACGGCCTGAACCTAATACATTCGAAAACTAAATTTATATTTGAAGATGGTGTAGCTAGGATGTTTGCAGTATAAATGAATAAACTTTATTGTCAAAAAGCAGTTACAAACTGCGTATGACCACGTGGAGGACAATAAACTAATTTACTCTCCGGAAATATAATAAAAGAAGATAATTAAAAGGGCACACAAAAAGGCAGTTGACTACTTCCACATCCTCGTGGTGGGGACGGATACAGCGCCATGGCCAAGGACATGTAGTCACGTTGCTGAATAAAAACTGTTACTTTAATTGTAAATATGTTGTTTTACTTTTTGTATTATCTGTATAACGGGACTGTTTAAATTACAGATCACAATACACAACAAAAAAACAAAAAAAAAAACAAGAGAGATTTAAAGTTTTAGAAAAAAATCGCACTAATGTATGAATTTAAACTTGTTTCTTCCGGACAAATCGCGTCAACTACCGTTTCGACCATCTTGCTACGGTCTTCTTCACGGCAATATCAGAGTCGTACAGTCCTTAATTGCTCTTATGCTCTCGTAAAGCAGAGCGAAGGCGCTATTGTAGTCTCATAGAGCAGAGTACGACATTGTCTTAGGTTTGTACGTTTGTGACGTTGCCTTGAAGAAGGCCACAACAGGATGGCCGAAACGTCGGTAGTTCTGTCTACTGAGACGAGGTTTGTTCAGGACAAACAAGTTTATATTGACTACGGTCGCGGATGCCTATATTTACTAATGTACGAAACTCTTACATCAATCAATATAGACTGTGTAATATTGATTAATTGTGTGGTGTAAAAATTGAGGGAGAATTTAGAGACATTTTGGTTGTCATGATAAAATATTTTAAGGACCAAAAATGAAGGAGGATGAGATGGGAGTAGAGAAATAGAAGTGCCAACAAAATAATTTAATAACATAAGAATTCAACTAGCTATTAACCATTAAAATAAGGAAGAACTCAAATGATATACAACTTGGTGGCTGTGAGCTCGGTGAAATCTTGATGTGTTGCAGCGATAAAATGGCGATGATGTCATTCTCAAATGCCTCGTTGTGCAGTTGTGAAGATGATATGAGAAGATAGAGACCGGAAGATAGAGACCGATAAGATCCTAATAAATTCGAAAGCTTAATATATTATATTTGAAGATTGATGTGTTGAGAAAGTGACGGCTGGATTTCATTGTGGTAATCGTAAATGGGAAATATAGCCTGCGATTCAAGCTTATTAATATGGAGCGATAGGAGGTAGGAGTTGGGCGGTAAGCTATTGTTAGTAGGTGGGCCGGTTAGTTGGTTTTACCTACAACTTGGCCCATGTGAAGGGGTTAGTAGAATTAGTTAGTAATAATTAGATTTATTGATACTCGCAGGAGGTGGATGGAGGAAGGTGGGTTCGCTTTTCAGTTGTCACAGTTAATGAACTGGGACATTCATTTAAAAAGCTACAAATTTTTTCTGGCCCCACCGGTAATTGAACCCGGAATGACACGGTGAAGAACAAGAACGCCACCACCTGAGCTAACTGCTAGATTGATGTTGAGTTGAAGATAAGGTTGAAGTTTACTTGAAGATTAGGTTGAAGTTATGTTGAAATTGGAAAGCCGGCACCACGTTGGAAGCCGAGATATCTGGTCGAAAGCATAGCTGCTGGTAAAAGCGTGGTCGCTTGACCATGAAATTGTCTCGTGGACCAACTACTTGTGATGAGGCCAACGAGACACGCGTGGTGCTTCGTAGAGGACGATTGGGAGAGAAGTCTTCTGCTTGAGAGCGAGATAAAAAGTGGACGAACGAGTGACAATGTTGTGTATCCGAAAACACGCTTGTAGCGACGTCACACGATGCGCGCAACCGCGCGACGTCGCAGTTGATCAAGTATCGAACTGTACGTATCGATTGTCCAGAGAGCCTAGAGTAAACTTTCTTCAGAACATTCGGCAGAATAATGTAAATCTGGTTGAAATTGTTCTGGCAAGAAAAGAGAATAAAGTTTCTGCGAATGGACGAGCAGAATACACAAAATATTATAAAAGGCAAGACACATTAAATTTTAACAAGAGGGAGAGAGAGAGAGCTATTTATTTATTATTTTATGCATTTAGCGAGGTTCAGACCACGAGGCCTGCTCTTCCACCCAACCGCTGGACTTTGGAGAGGGAATTGAGAAGGAGAGATGTTGGGTTACCAGGGAATTCATGGTACCGATCCGACATTTGTATGGAGTATTTTTTTTGTGGGGCTTTAGGGCTTGTATGAAGTAGGTGAGGGAAACCCCAGCTGAAAATATTACCTAGTTCGGCCGAGCAGGGTTTGAACGGGATCGTGGAAACGAAAACTCTACCACTACACCATCGCTATCGCTTTGGAGTTAATAACATCGAAAATATAATATAGACTATATGAAATTTATACATCAAGTATAGTAGGAATACGATAAGCAATGAGATAGTGGATGAAGCACACACCTTCACGACGTGGGGGCGTCTTACAATAACAGCAAAGCCTTGCAGTGGATATTATGCAAATGGGACAAATGTATTACGAGATCCTTGCTTTGCGCAAGCCATATATACAAGGAGACAAAGAGAGGTAAAAAAATCGTTCCTAAGCATTTGTTGATGATTAGAGGCTTGTTCACCAACACAAGTTTTGTGCCCTTTGTTTTTAACTCTAAGGCGGCAGTTTTTAATCGACCTATGAGATTTCAAGAAATAATACACGTAAGCTCAACTATCGAGAAATTTCACTCATTTGCAAAAAAGACCTTTAAATCCGCAGACTATTCACTTAACATATGTTGCTGGATTTGACGAAATTTGTAACATGAGGGATAATATTAACCCAGGTAATGAGTATGTTGGAATTGTGGAGTGAGGGTAATTGAATTAATGAAACAAATAATGAAATGACTAACCATATTTCTTACATTTGTTGACAATTCGGAAAATTTATTTCCATCCTCTTTCCCTAATCTTGTTATAAGATACTAATGAGACTTATAACAAGATTAGGGAAAGAGGATGGAAATAAATTTTCCGAATTGTCAACAAATATAAGAAATATGGTTATAATATACTAATCATTATTCACAAGCTTAAAGTTTACGCACAGGAAAGAAATATGTCCTCGGAATCATTGGAGGGAAAAGAGTATAATTATTTTTACTTGAAAACAAAATATTTTTATATTAATGGTTAGGTCAATAACTTCTCATTTCATGGATAACAAAATGTGGTTTGATCCTAGAGGTAGGATTTATTTATTGATTTTATTTTCAAGTGGGGAAACCTTTCAGTGATACTAAGTTACCAACTGCAGTCCCCTGGGCATTTTTTTCCTAATATGCAAAATTGTCGAGAATCAATATTTATGTGGAAAACTAATTAAAAGTAATCACCTGCTAGAAATGATAAGTAAAATTTCTGAAATGGTTTACGTTCTTAATTTATTTCAAATGAAATAATATTAAAAACATCTTCTTTCTTGATCGAAATTGTGTCTATTGTAGCCTATTATTTAGCAAATGTAACTGGAATATGGATTATTATTCTTGATACTATTTTCAGTGAAATTTTACAGTAGTCTAGTGAAGAGAGTTGTTTGCGTTTTACCTTCAATCAAAATGAGGTACAGTGAGGACCCTTCCAATGATAGTCAACTCAAGTTTCATTTTCTTTATGCTAATGCTTCTATTCTTATTGATGAAAGTTAAACTCGCAAAATGATTTTATGGGAACATCTTGAGTAGCCAGAATTACGATGCAGTTTTTGAAAACACAATCCGTTTCGAGTTAATACCATTTCTCCATTCCGTGAGACAAGTAATTATCCATATTACTTGATGTTACGTCATTCATCTGAACCTCCATATTAAAGGGATGTAGGTATTTTGCATGCACATCAGTATTAAAATACCAATTCCTCCTAAATAAAAATTTAAGGGTAAAACAATACAGTCTTTCTACAATATTACTCGTCTGAACTACAATATTACTTTCGCAATAACCCTTTCATTTCCATCGTCAGACACCTAGTACGTCTTATAATTGTCCACATCTTTACAATTGATTACAATATATTTCCAATTTATGCATATTAAAGTTGTTCATCATGTTTCTTATTTTGTTGTGTTAGTCTGACAGATAGGGATGTATTTTGAAACGTTTCCTCTGTAGCATAATCACGGAATTTATTTGGCAAACAACACAGTCAACGTGTCATCTTGAGTGACAAAAGGAATAATGATGCAATTAAAATAAACTAGGAGAGAAATAATGAGGTGTAGGATAACAGAAGAACAGAATACAAAGTCAATATATTGATAAAGGAAAGAAATAATTATCGGAAAACTTCTTACATTTAATTAACCGGTAAAGTTAGTCGAAGTCTTACTTCTCTAACGGTATTTTTGATGAGACGCCAAGGGGGGTATTGTTTGATGTGCCTTTAATAGCTGCCATGCACATCTTCTACAGACTGGGTAGATGAAACGATGCGAGAAACTCAATTTAATAGAATTGTTTTTTGGAAAAGAAAAGTATTTCATCGTAAAACTAATGGATGGATTCCGAATCATTATCATGACGTCTGTTAAAACTAGTTAATAATAGTAAATAAATCAACCCAATTCACTGATACTGTGTTTAGAAAATACAAATTACAGCACATGAACTTGAATCACATGGATTAGAAAAACACAAATTATGAGTTGCCCCGCAACCAGATCGAAACATTGTGATTTAATAGTATTTTTCTCTAATTACAGTGTCTGTTTAACGAATTGGGTCGAATTATTTATTATTATGATAACAAATTAGTTTACTCAAGTATGAATTTGTCAGTTTGAACCACGATTTTTTAAAGTGAAGAATTCTTGGTGGGAAAAGATCAAGAATAAGAGTGGAACGAAACCGCCCGAAACTTATCGGGTTTAGTTTGATCAGGTTGAGAAGACAGATAATCTGAAAACGGATGAGTTAACCGATCAGTACGTGGTTTCAATAAAGCTGTCGCACTATGGAATTAAAAGACTCCACAACCCGAACTTACTCGATGGAAACAGACACTTGTAGGTCGGTTTCGGTCGAATATTTACCTGAAATTGAACATCGGATATGTGAGAGTAATATTTATACAGGTCTTCATGAAAACTTTGACAAAGTGGTATTGTTATAAATGTCCATATAACTATGATATGGTTGAATTTGTCCCGGCATTAAATCTTTTGGCAAACATCGCTAATGACTCGCTACTGTGTTTGATAAATCAAAGAATTTTCTCATTTTTATTGTTGGATAATATTTCCTAATTAATGAAATCTAGACAAAATCCTAAATAAATTAAATCCAAATATGACACATTATATTATTCCTACGCTGCAAAGAAATTAATAAAAATTTATATTTTGAATCATGAGATTTCAAAATTTAGTATCACTTCTTTCTTTCTGTTGCAATTCGCAGTTACTCTGTGGGTAAAATGCAATATTTGACCAAAACTATGTACGGTATTGGGATACAATTTTTTTTGTAATTTGATAAAACATTATATTAAACAATTTTAACGGTGATTTAATAATATTACAAAAATTTATTCAATTTGTTTAAACATTTCTAAAGTTATATTTATAATTATATTTAATTATTGTTATTTTCGTGATCTTTAATGTATCTATAATAATATGAAACTCCTTGAACATACAGATCTTCGTGACTCCTTCTCCGATGATTTATCGCATATCAACGTAACGGTCAATGGGACACACCCCAAAGTGAACTATTTTTTGGATAACACCTTAAAAAATTTGGCAAAAAATAAAGATGTGAAAATCCGTTGTTTTTTCATGTAGTGCCTAGAAGTGAGACATTGGCGAGAGTGAGCATGAGTAGTCGGGCGTTATACATTCATCGTCTTGGATTATAACGCAATATATGTCGGAGAACAATTAATTAAGAATGGAAAAGCAATAATCATCAATTGGTGCAAACCTATTGGAAATGAGAAAGGCGCTCGCCTACGTAGGTAGGCTTTGTGCAGACTCCATGATCTCTCTAGTGTCCATGCCATGATCTTCAAGTAGCCATCTTGCGATCAACAGCTCTGCGATTGGCAGAAAGTGGAACTATTCGAATGTTACAATTTGAGCACCGAACTCTCAACGTTCAAAAATACGGAGTTCGGACTCCTTTGTCAGGTCTCCATGATATTGTCCTTTGAAGTTGTCAAGCGCTGTCGCTCGCGTCTGCCGCTCATCTAGGAGAAGGCCTAAACGAGAATTAATTTCACGAGAAACGAGACAAATCATGAAGCATGGAATGATGACTGTATTTCTTTGTACAGGGAGCGAGTACTGGAGCTGCGTCTAGGATTGCATGATGTTCCGGGACCTTTGGCTGCTGCCCCGATGCGTTCGCTATTGCGCCAAGTGGGAGACCGCACAGCCTCCCCGGGTGGCGGATCGGCTTCTGCAGTCACTGCTGCGCTTGTAAGTATACAACTAGCGTCAAGTATAAACATCGGTCAAGGACAAACATCAGGGGGTGATTCATGACAGAAAAATGGGGAAAAAGTTCATACAACATATTTTCGGAAATGGAAAGTTATTTATTTATTTATTTTATGCCTTTTGGCGAGGTCAGGACGTGAGGCCTGCTCTTCCACTTCACCGTTGGACTTGAGTAAGGAAATTGGGAACGAGAGATTCTGTGTTGCCAGGGAACTTATGATACCGAACTGACCGTTTGTCTGGACTAGGTGAGGGAAACCCCAGGTGAAAACTCATCTAGTTAGGTCGAGGGTTTGAACCCATGCTCTACCACTCAGCCCGATTGTGCAAACGAAGACGCTTCCACTACACCACCGCTGTCCGTTAGTCCGCAATATAGCAATTAATGTTTTATGTTTTTCACCTGTGTTCTCCTCGATGGTAAAACGTAAATTAAACTATACGATAAATTCATACCATATAATGTATAATGTAATGCCCATACTCTAACAGCTTTATACAGATTATTCGTCCATTTCCGAACACATGTTGGTACGATATTTTCTTTCCTTTTTCTGAAGGAATGAAAATGAATCATTCCCAAGAATTTGACTCCTCACTTAATATTCATCGTGCATATTAGTCAACCCTCCCGATCAATAGCGGCGGTGTGGGAGTCCTCCAATAAATTTTAAATGCAAAATGGTGAGTATTAAGATTGTATTAGCGCGAGGTTTGGTAGACTTGATGATTCGAACGAAAAATGCATTTTATTCATAACAGTATGTTTATTCTTCGCTATTTTCAAAGTAGTACAAGCTACACAATTATAATGGCAGCTAGCTTTTGAGAAGGAACACCATTTCTATAAATATAACAGTGCGAGAGCACCGTTTCCACGCGCTTCTGACCCATAGCTAGAACAAGGATGGAAAGGCGAAAAAGTTGGTGATGGCAACAAAAAAAGACCCAGTGGGAGAAATTATAGCAACATCACCGAAACATCACCGAAAAGTGATAGTTCAGGAGATGAGGTGTCACAGAAAGAAGTGTTTCAGAAATACCGGCACGGGTGGGGAAGAAACGCAGATAGTTAGATGTGGAATATATGGAAGAATGTGAGCGGAAATGTGTAGATATGGCCAAGCTAGGAAAAATGGTATCGAAAATGGAAGATCTTCAAATCAGAGAAATATCGGAGATTAAATTCAAGCATTCAGGCAATAATAACAAACGGTACACGGGAATTGTGGCAAACAAAAGTACGATTGCATATGAAGAATGAGGAATTACCACAGGGAGAGTTGCTTAAAGATACAGTAGAAACAATAAGGAAATTGGTAAATGGAACAACATGTGATTACACAGGACCATTAAAAACAACAACACATGCAATAATACAAGGGGTGACGAAATCAATATACAATACGGAGAAACGGATTCAGAAGTCAATAAAGAAACAGGGTCAGAGAAGTGTGGAGACGGTGGTACAATTAGTGGATGAAGGAGCGAATGGAGTACAAGAGATGATACTACGTAACAGAAAAGATGGGGAGAAAGAATATGGACAGGGAACACAGGGACAGGGAACAGTGATGTTTTGGAGCGGTTAACGGCTGTAATGACAAAGAAAATGGAGAAGATAGTTCAGGAGATGAGGTGTCACAGAAAGAAGTATTTCAGAGATACCGACTCGGGGAAAATGGCTAAACAAGGGGAACAAATTTGCGTAAGAACGTAAAAGAAGTTATGATAATAAATAGTGTAAATGGCAAGAAGGAGAATTTGCGAAAATAATTTCAGACAATTGTGCTCGAGATGGGCGCGAGATAATATGAATAGATGCAGCATGCGAAACAAAAGAAGGAAATTTGGTTGTAATTTTACCAAATGAACAGGAACAGCAGCAATTATATACACCAGTAATGCAGCGCGGAGGAGTTGAGCATCTCGCATTAGGAAAGCGTCGGCCACGGTTTCGGGTATATGGTGTAGAGCAGGGAAGGACAAATCAAGAGTTTATAATGGAATGAGTGCAAAGAACATAAGAGATAAGGTAGGGGCGGAAAAGACACCACCAATTCGAGTATTATACAAGGAAAAACGACATGCAAAAAATCCAAAGAATTGGATAATAGAAGTAGATGGATCAATAAAGGGGCAGGTATTACGAAATGACAGAGTGTACATAGGAGTTATTAAGGACACGCAGCCACTTCGTTGTTACCGTTGTCATAAATATGGACATGTGGCAGTTGTCTGTAGAGAGACAACGAATTCATGTAGTCATTGTAGAGAGACGGGCCATAGGTATGAAAGATGTAAAAAGAAAGGTGAGACATCTATATGTGTGAATTGTAGCCGAAAGGGTAAAGACAGTAGCCATAGTACATTGAGTAGAGAGTTTCCAGAGTTTAAGACAGCGCAGAGAATATTAATCATCCAAACAAAATATGATTAGAGTAATACAACAAAACTAACAGAACGAAGTTGTCATCACAGGAGATGGGAGAGTACATGCAACGAAGTGAAATAGACATTGGATGCTTCCAGGAAGTTTATCGTGTTAATGGACAGATGAAGAATATACCAATATCATACAGTAGTAGCAGAGACTGACCCATGAAGCGCAGTAATAATACGAGGTCAAGGATACGTGATGATACAAAACGATATATTACATCACATTGTCAATTAATATTATACATAAAAACACAGTCAAATGAACGATAATTCACTACGAAAAAGCAAACGGGATGATTTTAAACATATAAGGAAAATATTAGACAAAAACACTGCGAATGATATTCTGATACGCATTGATTCAAACACACGAACTAAATAGTTAGGCGATACATGTACGACAAAACGGGGGAGAAATTTTCAAAAATTAATTTTAGAAACAAAATTAATAATAGTAAATTAATATGGTAAATAAACATTTGATGGTTACAGAGGGCGTTCAATAATACACATAACATTAAAGAACAGATGGAACACAGGACAAATAACACAATGGCGAACTGGACAAGGCCTTCAGAGCGATCACAAGGCGATAGAAATTACGGTGGCAGCCATGAACGAAACCACTGAAAAGATATCAAAGTGGATTTTCGTCGAACGGACTGGGGCATGATAAATGAAAAGAAACATGATCTTCTAGACAGTAGAGCAAAAAATGACAAATACAGATGACATGGAAGAAAAAGTTGATGCATTGCAAATAAATTTATTGCAAATCTGTGCAAATACATTAAAAAAGAGAAAAAAACAAGAAAACCAGTACAATGGTGGACAAAAGAGCTGACGAAAGTAGAAAGAAACATAAATAGGAAACGACAGACACTACAACGAAGAAACCGAGTAGGAAAAGAAATAGAGGAACACCTACAATAATATAAAGTATTAAAGAAGCAATTTACGGAAAAAGTGTCAACAGAGAAACGGAAAATATGGCGAAAATTCATCCAAAGAAGAATAACCAAATCAATAAGGGGAATACCATACTTAATTTGTGGACAAAACACGATGTAAAGAAATTTGGGGTACTTTGACAAAAAATGGAAGTCACACAACAAACTGGCGTGACACAGGGAGTTTTTAGTAGATACATTGTATCAAAGGAATAAAATAAACGACTGGGGCTATGATAATATCACACGACAAAAAGGTAGAAGCAAAAGAACTACAAACAGGAGTTGCAAGATTAAAACCACATAAAACACCAATGTTAGAAATATATAATGGTTGTCTGGAAAGATCGTATTTCCCACAGAGCTGGAAATTAAGTTTAGTTAAACTATTTTTAAAAGGACGAAACAGACCAGCAAATGTGTTCCAATCTTATCGAACCATATCAATGCTTCCTTCATATTCGACCGAGTACTGCCACAACGCATACTCCTATATTTACTAGAAAAGAGCATATGCATCACAATCAATACGGATTATCGCCAGGGATATCCACAGGGAATACGTTACAGAGATCGGTAACCTTGATAAGACAAAGGGAGGAACGTTACTGTGCTTGTGTCTTCCTAAAGACAGGTATCCATAGGCTGCCCACAAGGGTTTTCAAGCGGACCAATTTACTGCAATGTAGTGCTTGATCAAATATTATGGGAACTCGAACAATACGCAATAAGTTTTGTTCCTATGCTCACGATGTAGTTCTGATAGCGAAGGGAGACACACAAAAAGAATTCGAAGAGAACACGCAAAATGCAGTGAAAATATGTGAAAAGAGGACTGAAAATTAGCAGAAACAAAACACGAATAGTATGGTTCGGACACCCAAAACAAAAGAGACGAGATATCGTTCTGAAAATGGATAGACATACGATACAAGAGGTCAAAAATCATCGCTACTTAGGACTGATATGAGATCAACCACGAATATTAATGGAATTTTTGATTGGTCATGGTGGAATTGCATCATACTTGGGACGATTTGGAAAACATGTGACAGAGAGCTGTGTGTGTGGGACAGGATAAGAAACATCGGGGCAAATTTTGAAGAATTGTCCGCTATATGCATTGGAACGTGCGTCTTTTATGAAGGAATTTCTGACGTTGGTTACGCTGTGTATAAAAGACAAGAAAAATTTGATAAATACTGAAAGGACATATAAGATCAGTGAAGAATATGTCAGTAAACTAGGGGGTGACGTGATACCAACACTTGTAGAAAAAATGTAACGTTTATGATGATGCACCGCCTTCGCGCGCACAAAAAGAAGTGTACACGAAGACCCCGAAGAATTTGACTATAGAGACGGGAAGTCCTCAAGAACATTTCAAGTTTTATTTTCCATATTGTATTTGTTTTACAGTTGATGTACTCATGTTGTGAGACAAAAATAAATGAAAAGAAGTACTGCATTAACAATGTTGCATTGTGGATGCCTACTTATAGTGGACAGTTGCTGCGGTAAAAGAATGCTATACTATTAATGCAAAAGTTGATTTATTCTCACTATGATACAGCCAACATTTAGCTCGAATATATTTAAGAACTTTGAAGTTATTGGGTGTAGAAGAAACTGCAAACATAGAAATCTAATTTCAATATATTTTTGAACTCTATGTCTTGTAAAAGACAAGTGATAATCATCATAATGAAGTTTTATTTTTATCAAGAAATTTACCTAAACTAGTGTCAGCTGAACGAAAAAGTTGTTTGATGCTTTGAGAGTTATTGTTAGCTTACGGGCTTTGCTTGCTAATGTGCGCTATTATTGTGGAGCAACCTCCATTAACAAATTGGACGTTCTGTGTTTGAGTGCCACATGCACTTGGAGGCTAGAATTCTATGTGGGTGGACTAATTTTGTTGACAGCATTCAGAAATGCACAAGGGGACTTTCACATTCCGCATTCATACGACATGACGTGTGAGGATTTTCGTATCTCAAAAACACACCGACCGCGACCGGGATTAAACCGGGACACTGGGACTCATGCAGCCACTTATCCTAACCACTGAGCCATCGTCGGTGCTTTAGCGGATTAGTAACATACATCTCCCATACATATTGAAGCAAAACTTTATCTTATAACTTGCAGACACTTCCAGAATTCGCACAGAAAGGTAAACTAGTTGTGCAAAACCATTGCACACACTTTCTCATACACGTTTCTCAGTCTGCTATAGAGAGCGATATTAAAGCATTCTATTAGGAAAGGTTTGTTTTCAACACGTTTCTCTATATTTTGGTCCTCTCCATTTTACCCAATTTAAAAAGTTTATAAAACAAATAATTTTACTAGGATTTATATAAAAGAATCTTTAATATACAAATTCTGTTTTTTTTATTCTGGGAGAGATAAGATCAGTAAGATTTATATTATGTTTCCAAGATATATTAATTAAAAAAATAAAGATAATTAGGATATTATTAACACGAGAACAAAGCAAGCAAAACATCAATATTCTTATACAATTCAATTAAAAACTACAAAGTTGATTTCTTTGCAAACTGAAATTGCAAAATTATATTAATAAAAATTAATCGTACCTATGATTCATATCTGTGAAGTAGGTGAAACGGTTCGCTTTATTTACTTTCTCTTATTTCGTAACGCTCCTTATCTATCTCGTCTAAGAATTCTATAAGTATTAAAATATATTATTTAATATAATATAATTTTTAACGATTGAAACTGCTGTAAAACATTGAATTTAAAAAAAAATATTGAAAAATAAACAAAAAGATTTTTCATCACAGGTTACATTCAAGACAAAAAAGACATTCAAGACAAAAAAAACACGTAACCAAGTTAATTCTTCAAACGATAAGTAATAACGTAAAAAACATCCTCACGAATCAAATAATATGCATGAAGATGTAAGGATGACACAGAGCATGAACAAGTCAACAACATCCGGCAAAAGAAGCAATGGATTCATCTGATACGGAAACATACTCAGCGAACAGATGCAGCGTCCCTCTGGATGAAAGGTTACGAGTTGTGCGTAGGGATCGCGTGGGTGCAAGTTTCACGATACCAACCGAAGCAAACATTCCTCTGTTCTCCTTTTTAAAGTAACATATTAAAATGACACATCTTCAAACGTATACTCATTGGATTCACACCATTAGAAAACTTAAAAATAAGCGCAAAACAAACACACACACGTATGTATGTATGTATATACACACACACTAGTGAAGGAATTAATTACAAGAAAACTAACATTAATTTAGGAAATGAATATGAGAGTGTAATGAATAATAACCAACATATCTATAAATATTCAGATTATTATTCTACTCTACCTCTGCTTATCCATGTTAAATAATATCCAAGGCTCTTGAAATAGTAAACACATGCGTAAATGTAACAGACAGAAATTATTTTACTGCGTCTATACCAAACTTTCAAGCGAAATACCGTTAATGCGAATATAACGCATTCTAATTGTACTTTACGCACAGAAAATTTAATTAAAATCGTTGGAACCGTTTTTGAGAAACATTCAAAAGTGTACTTTGACCTTCAAGTGAAGTACCCTTTGTTTTAAAGCAAAAACAAAATCAAAGCACGTGCATCGACATCAAGTAAGATCTACCGTAAATACGAAATGTGAATTAAATTGATTCATCCTCTTACTCGGAATCGCTGTGCACAGACGGACGGGTGTTATGCAAAAAAAAAACCTTTTCTGAATCAGGGGTCCGTAACGGATATTTCCGTAAAAATCTTATTTACGAATTTTTTCACGATCATACTTTCTATATACTACGTATATGAGAAAGTAAAAATGCAACATCTTGCCATAATTTCAAGTTCCAATCACTCTTGTTTGCTTTGATATGTGTAAGTCAATCAGCACACAGTACAATACCGCTTATATAGAGAGACAAGCTATGTACGCTTACTAGCCGACCTTCACTAGTTTCGCAAATGATCTTCAGTTGTGGCGATATAGTTTACCCTTCGTAATAACTCAGTGCAATAAAAAATAGCGCATCCGTAGTTTCTTATTAGTTCGTGGTATTTAGAGAAAATAAGAAAAGAAACATTTCTCTCAAAATCCTATATAAAGGATTTTCGAAAAAAAACTTTCCTAGCGAGACTTAAACATATAATCATAATTTTCAGTTTTTGTATAAAATTCTTTTTCGCTACTTTGACAAATTAGTTATTCTTTCTGGACAACGTTCCAAAAAGTTTCACTCCTTATCACCTATTTCAAATTGAAATATCGAAAATTCAAGAAATTATATTTTAGATATTTGATTAAACAATATTTCTACATACAAATCAAGGTGATATCTCAGTTATGATCGGGAATGTTTCTGCGGACGGACTCGATGGAAGTTGAGCTGTCCAGATGACTCCGCGTCATAATATTAAAAACTGCCGTTTCGACCATGTTATGGTAGCAGTCCCATTTAAAACGAAAAAGCGAAAAATACTGAAATGTCTTTTCAGGCATTTGAATTAACAACGAGATGAAATTCGAGATATCTCAATTACTTTGGGAGATGTAGTAAAACTAGTGGAGCAAAACCATTGCACATACTTTCTCATTAGGTTTTTTCCATCTGCATCATAGAGTGACAAAAAAATATCGTAAAAGTGTTAGTAAATTTAATTTCGTTGCAGACAGAAATTGATGAATTTTTGTATCTGCAGTGCCATTGCTGTCTTCTTATGCATTTTATCACTATCATATCTTTCATTTCAGTTTATGAAAAGTGTATTCTACGTCTGCTTGGTCCATTTACACTGCTAAATATAATTCAAGCTTCTTGAAACAGTAAACTAATGTGTAAGTGTAGGAGACAGATTATTATTTTACTGCGTCTACACCAAACTTCCAAGCGAAATACCGCTAATGCGGATGTAATAAATACTAATTGTTCTTAACGTACAGAATATTTAAGCAAAATCGTTGGAGCAGTTTTTTAGAAACATTTAAAAGAGTACTTTCACCTTCATGTTTAGTACATTTTGTTTTAATGTAAAAAAAAACAGCACGTGTATCGTCAACAAGTTAATTCTACCGTAAATAGGAAATACAAATTAAATTTATTCATCCGTATAATCAGAATCGCTGCGCGCACACGGCCGGACGGACGTTATGCCAAAAACAACTTTTTCTGATTCAGGGATAACCAAAACGGATATTTCTGTCGAAATCTCGCTTTCGATTTTTCTCACGATTACAAAACTTTCTATAAACTACGCATATATGAGAAGGTGAAAAGCAAAAACTCGGAAAATGAAAGTTCACCCTATTTCACTCCTATTATTTAAAATAGGAAATACGAGAGATCCGTTTTCAGTGAACCTAGACAAAAAATAAGCAACATCCTGTTAAAGCTTTAAATTCCTATCTCTAGTGGTTTTTGATGATTGAGTCAGTCAGTCGATCAGTCAGTGACTCGGTACAACGCTACAGTACGCAATATACATCGATGAACTACACCAGTGACGGAAGGGTTATTATTAAACATTTTCTTTTAATAAAATACATCAATTCATCAAATTTTATAAGCATTATGCGTTGTAGAACCATAATGTTCAAACAGAAATGATTTCATGTTCCTTAGATTCCTCCCCGTTTAGATCTCCCCCCCTTTGATTATGCTCTAGATGCTACCACTGAGTACAAAAAGTTGATAGGTAGAAATAGTTTCATACAATTATTTAGATAAATTTACGAAAGGTACCGTTCTATCAGAATTTTCCTGACCTGACACCCGGCAATCAGCAGACCTACAATGGCGCTGAACCAAAAACATTTGTTCCACAACATAAGAAAGTACTGAGTTCCCTCCGTGGCTACGGTGTCAGCGTGATCGCTCGTCACCAATTCCCAGGCGAAGCAACCTAAAATTTGTAGCCTTTCATTTCCATGTCTCAGTTTAAATAGCTGTGATGTATGAAAAGTTCAACCTCTGCGGCTAACAACCGCCGACCAACTCGGATAAAGATCCTATTTAGACGCTGTACCTCCGATCTCGATGAAATTCACGATGTGTCTAGTGAGTAGACTCACACAAAAACTGAGCCTTACTGACTCTCGTCATTCGGTGGTCCTTAGCTGACCGAAACGAGATACATAAGAAAGTTCTGGGTTACAAATATGTATTTACAGCCGCGGGCCTTATCTGTTTTTTCGATATTTCTGCTGGACGCTCACCTANATGAGTAGACTCACACAAAAACTGAGCCTTACTGACTCTCGTCATTCGGTGGTCCTTAGCTGACCGAAACGAGATACATACATAAGAAAGTTCTGGGTTACAAATATGTATTTACAGCCGCGGGCCTTATCTGTTTTTTCGATATTTCTGCTGGACGCTCACCTACATATCGTGACATTTGACTGTGGAATGTTTTACGCTGAAGCAATGTACATCACTTGCACCCGATTACTTTGAAACTGACCTATTTACCAGCAGCGCGGGCGCCGCACTGAGTCATCTGGATATGGTCAGCCCAGCTGAGGAAAAATGGGATCAGATCAAGGATACGCTCCCTGTCGACTAATTTCGTATTCATTACAATACTACCCTCATGAAGCAGATATTTTTTCCGTTTATTCTGCGAAAATTCAATTTGCTCTGCCCTTGTCCATTTTCATAATAATGATTCCCATTTTTTTTATTGTAGTATTTGTAAGCGGGAAATGTAGCGTGCTATTGAAGCTTATTTACATGGAGCGGTAGGAGCTAGGGTAATATGATATTATTAGTAGATTAGCTGGGCTTACCAACAGCTTGGTCCACATGGAGGAGTTACCAGGAGTAGTTAATAATACTTATATTATTATTGATACTAGTACGAAGTGGACAGAAGAAGGAAGGTTCGCTTTTCAGTAGTCACAGCTTCATGAACTGGGATATTAATGTGAAAAGCTACAGTTTATTTCTGGCACCACCAGGAATTGAACACGGTATTGGCGATGAGCAAGAACGCAAACTCCTGAGCCACCAGAGGGGTTGAATACTACTTTTGCAAAAGGACTCAGCCGTGCGAATTCTCCTCGTCTATTGATTTAGAGGATTAGGAGTAGGAAAATATCGTGTGAGTAACGATAGTGGATGGAGTCAGCGTGGCTCAGTGGCTAGAGCGCAGAGTTGCTGTCTGGATCCCCGGTGGATTTTTCTTTACACCTCAACATCCAGACTGACTCTCAGACCTACTCAGCCTGCTGTAAAATGAGTAACAGGATCTATCCTGGGGTCAAACCGGTCGGGACTAGCTGCTGACCACATCTCCTCCTTCCTAGTGCCGAGGTCAAGTAATTGCGGAGCTCTTCCCACCGCGAACCCATTAGGCATCTTCGGGGTCTGTTCAGGGATAGTTTTAACGATACTGGGTAATGGCTTCGGCGACGGTGGGTTCTCTCTCTGCCAGTGCAATCACTCGCGGAGTGGATCGGACGCCGCAGCCGCCTCAGGGTGTACGAGTCGTGTCGTCACTTCGCCTCGGAGACATTTGAGCACTCAAGGGAAAATGGAACAGCACGCTTCGCTGATTCGTGAGCTGTCTCAGCATTCAAGTGGACATTTCAGGGCCTTTGTGCTACCTGTCACGGCTAACAACTCACTCGTCACAGAAATTCCTTCGTTT
This sequence comes from Laupala kohalensis, assembly GCA_002313205.1. Lineage (NCBI taxonomy): Eukaryota > Metazoa > Arthropoda > Insecta > Orthoptera > Trigonidiidae > Laupala > Laupala kohalensis. The sequence goes on from NNCF01125842.1 coordinate 198,176, forward strand.
CGCTTGAGGATAAGTCTTATGCAGACCTGTTCGTGGTGTACTTGCAGATGACATTAAACTTTGATCGTACATGGTATTATACAGGGTATCGAGCATGGTCGTGCATGACCACTCGACAGAATTCTATGCAAAAATTGATTGAATGAAGACAGAAAAAATTTTATTTGCTGGCGAAGATAAGGCAAATGCCTTCACTTACACTTAATATCTTTGTGAATACGTTTGCATGGTAAAATAAAAAAATGTATGCCATTATGAATGCGATAAAAAAAGAAATAAAAATGGAATGTATCAGAAGGAAAAGAATAACTCATTCATCCATCCATTGACATTCATCCGGTGGTCTTTGTTTTAATGCAACTCAAAGCAGAGCAGAGAGGATAGCAGTGTATTAGAGAATGAGTATTTCGTTGATATATTCCTCATGCTCCACAGTTAAACCCCATACAATCTCCGGTCACTCTTTGAATTTTTATCTGACACCCACGATTTAAATATCCCTTCTTCCTTTAATCTTAGGTTTTACTCATTCCTGAACACCGGACAAATAAACATTCCCGTTCCTTCACACTAGGAACTGCAAAGATGAGGAATAAACTTTAGGAACAAACTCGCTGTATGTAAATACATTACATCCTTCATAATACTAGAATATTCCTATACGTAATACGAAGATTCACGAGTGAATGTGGATGAATGATTTGTTTCCATGTTTTCAATTTTATCACATCAATTGACAATGGTTAATAGCGTCACGTGACCTCTTTATGTTCCACAGTGATATGCTCTCTCTTAAAAAAAAAATACTTTCTCTCTATTTTCTGACATTTTAAAACTGCTCTTTGTCTCTATCCTGACCCGGGTTTTTCCCTGGGTTTTCTTCGAATAGAGGGGGATTTTTTATAGACTTGCTTGGCTTTTGCTTTAGGGCGGCGTCTATAAAAAATAAATCTCGGATTTAATGTTACTTTTATAGTCATGATTTATAAATAATATTTCCGAACAATTTATAGATGTACATAATCCTTCGTTCTTCGGAAATAACATTTGTTAAATTGTGTTTTATTAAATACAAATTTGTTAGTATTGTTAGTATTATGTTAATATTATAACACGTACCGAACTATTTTATTCTTATCACAGGAGTGTCTGAAATGTTAAATCCACCTCTGACTCAGGGTCCTTGATCGGAATTGATAGGATGGTTCCTTGCCTGCTATTGGAGATTAAATTAGTTAATTGTCCTCCACGTGGTCATACCCAGTTTGTAACTACTTCTTTGACAATAAAGTTAATTTATTTATTACTTATTTCAATGCGCATTTTATTAATTTTCCGTTGTACGTTTTAGTGTTTCACTGTGTATTGTGATCAATAATGGATGTATTTAAGTGTAAGTACGTACCTTTAATAATAATATTAATAATAATAATAATGATAATAATAATTTAGGTTATACTCTTAGGAGTAATACTCAAGTTAATCCCGTTTTTTTATTTCGGGAACATTACAAATTGTTCCATTTCCGGAAGTATTTTATTTGCAGAGAGTGGTTGCGTCATCATTCCCTGTGCGCAGTTGAGCAGGATATGTCGCGGACTTTTAGCTCCAATGTATTCAATGTATCTATCTCAATATTCCTAAAACATTACAACTCTAGTTTTCCCATAAAACGCAGGTTAATTAACACAAAGAAATACAATAGATGAATCACCCAAGGGATAAGGATTTCTTAAAAAACAAATTAAGCAAATTGTTTTACGCATTCCGAAACTTAGTTAACGCAGTAAGTCCACATATTTCCCGTTGCGTATATTTTGCAAACGTTTACTCCCATTTACGTTACGGCATTACCTTCTGGGGTAATTCCGGTCAGAGTATTCAAACTTTCAGAATTCAGAAGAGGATAGTTCGGATAATTTGTAAATCTCACCCCCGAAACTCTTGTAAACCTTTATTCAAGGAATTAAATATCTTAACACTTCCCTGCATTTATATTTATGAAACGGTCGTGTTTGTTAAGACCGAATTACTGAAGTGCCACCCTTGCTTTATACGAAACAGTCTCGTTCACGAACACAATACTCGCAATAGTAATAATATTCATCGCCCTAGAGTGTCAACCACTCTTTGCCAAAAAGGACCTTATCATTCGGGAATCGTTCTATATAATTCCCTGCCCAAGAATATAAAAGACATTATGAAATTGAATATCTTCAAATCCGCGGTTAAAAACTACCTCCTGCACCAGTGCTTCTACACTGTAAAAGAATTTATTGATTTTAATAAAAGTTAAATTCGTCTTGTACTTTATCACGCCATTGCTGTAGCACTTTTTAAATAACTTATAACAATTTCAAAAACTATTTTCTTGCATGATTGTGTTGCCGTATGGCTCATATTAATTTAGTTTTATGTGTACTCAACTTTGGCACGGTTGTGTACATTAATTCTGTAGCCCCATCCTGGCCCGGGTTTTTCTCCGTTTTTCCTTCGGGTAGAGGCGGATTTCTTATACAGGTTCTCTAGGCTTTGTCTAGGGGCGTGTTTATTGTAACAATAAATCGTGAATTTAGTGTTTTTTCAACTCTTATGATTTTTAAACACTATACTCAGAATAATCTATAGTTCGATAATAACTTGTACATGTAAATTTACAAACATATTTGCGTTAAATTACAAACATATTGACATTATATATGTATTATAACTCGCAGCTAACTTTTTATCTTATCTAGGAACTTTTGCTGAAATTTTTGAATCCGCCTCTGCCTTAGGGCCTTTGATCGGAATTGATGGGATGGTCCCTTGCTTGCTTCGGGAGAGTAAATTAGTTTATTGTCCTGCACGTGGTCATACGCAGTTTGTACTGTTTTTTTGACAATAAATTTTACTAAAATTTACATCAACCTCAACCTGGGTAATATTTTGAGGTGTACTTTTCCCACTCCGGCTCTAGATATTCCTCATACATGGGTTCCGTACTCCTACGAACCAAACTGCTTCCTAAACATTATCATCAAATGTAATAACATCAAAAAATGTACATAAATCATTTAAGAATTATGTCCTTTTGATGGAAGATTTCGATTTATTTTGTGCTTTTTCAGAACGCAATGTTTTGAATCTTGATTTCAGTCGTTTATTTATTATAGCTTAGTATTATAGCAAACTTTTACAGAAAACATATATAATTATTAGAAATTTTTAATAAATAAAAATTTTAAATTGTACTGTAGAGATGATATACCCATGAAAGTGGTGACATGTCATAGATCAGTTAATATAGGGTTTGCCAAGATGTACCACGCAAACTTCTCTGTGAATGAAATTGCAATATAGTTTCTAAGTTCATCTATACAAGTTTCTATATTCAAGCTTAAGGTTATTGTGTTCATAATGAAACTTAATGCAGCTTTCAGTCCTATACATTGGGGTAGTTAAAGTTGAACCTAGGATTGTAGGTTGAATGAAATTTAATTTTTGTGTCTTGAATATGAGCAATTGCATACCTCTCTAATGATCTAGTGATCTTCCTGTAACTGACAATACGCACACGCATTGATTAGAAGAACGATAATTGTCCAAATATTTAACAATATTTACTTGATTTTTTTTGTTTAACTCAGTTTTGCGAAAATATAATTCAAACATTTATTCTACTTTACGGACTGTTTCATACACAATATTTATTTCAAACTTCTGACCACATTTTGATTTCTGTTCAAGTCTTCATCAGACCAATAGACACAACTTGAGAAAATAATAAATAATTGTTCGTAATCAACTTTAACAAAAAATCATAATGAGCATTCATAAACTTTAGATACCTCCGTATCCGTTTTCAAATTTATTTAATCAAATTAAAAGACGAAAATAACTTATTAATAATATAAACATTTTCAACTCTATTCAAATTAATATAATAATAAAGCAAGTATTGGAAGTCATGTGGGTGGGGGTAAATTTTTCACGTATTGATTTGTAATTCTAACATCTTTCACTTGGTAATTGTGGTGCTTTAGCAACATTATCAAAGCATGATAAATTGAAAGACGTTTCTATGTTGCTCATTTTTTTTTTATTATTGGTGTTAAAAAGTGTATGTTACTGACGATGGTTGCTATGCAGCCGAAAAAGCTTTTTAACACCAATAATAAAAAAATGAGCAACATAGAAACGTCTTTCAATTTATCATAACATCTTTCAGTTATTTATTTCCCACATCGTTCGTAATTCATACGAAACGTCACTCAAATTTTATACATTTTAACGCCGATGAAAATGCATGTTGTTGGTAAGCTTTGTGACAGCTTTGGTTTACGAAGTGACGCGTGACTTCCCTTGCCACATGTCACCCGCATGTGGAAGTGGATTGTGACTGGAGGTTTTGTAGGTCAAAACCAAAATTGAATGAAGAGTTATAAAGTTGCGTAGTGTTTATTAATACGTTGCAGAATTTGACGTTTTAAGAAATAATTGCAGACAAGACTTACGAATTTTTGACAGACGAATACCATTTGTTCTGTACTTATTTTTGAACACAACTTGTTCGCATAATGGACGTTAATAATTTTGAATGATCGGGATATTCTTCGTCATTATATGAAATACAATTAATTCTTGCGTTTAAGCAAACTTTATTAAAGTATACCAACGTTTCGGTAACGAACGTTGTCTTCTTCAGAGCTTAGTCATTCCTCAGTAATGCTTCATGATTCTACTCCAACTCCCACTCCACACAAGCAAAACACCACATCAACAAGCATATCAACCATCAACACAAACACAAAAAGAAAAGAGAAAGAAATATTTTTTTCGTGATGGTGGTGAATATGTTGTTGATGTGGTGTTTTGCTTGTGTGGAGTGGGAGTTGGAGTAGAATCATGAAGCATTACTGAGGAATGACTAAGCTCTGAAGAAGACAACGTTCGTTACCGAAACGTTGGTATACTTTAATAAAGTTTGCTTAAACGCAAGAATTAATTGTATATTAATAATTTTCTTTCATTTGATATTTTGTTTCCGAGTTCCTAGATTTATTGAATATTATGAATTTTGGCTGCGCTTCTGAGAGTATGGTTTACCGCATTCGTATCAACAGAGGGTCGAATTACAATGACAGTAAATGCTGGTAGGAGGGACCAAATTCACTCAGTCTACGCGGATTAATTTGAAGAGTTACTTTGGCACAATTTTTGGCCAATATTTGTGGCCTCACCGGAATACATTGATCGGACCGAGATGAAGGAGATTATGTGGTGGGAAAAGTGGGTATGAAAGAAAAGATTTGCCTAACGTTGCCGGTTAGGGTTCACGGACCACATCCTATGAATTAATCTAGATTAACTCAAAAGGTATAACAGCCGGGTAAAGCCGATCCGTGATCAGCGTATTTTGAAGCAGTCTATGAACTAAGTGTACTGATGGAAGACGTTTGGATGTGAGGTCCAAATCAAGAGGAAGTGAGGGTTTTCTCTACAAATTTGGATCTGGCATTCCAAATTATGGATGTGACATTTGAAAGTTATAGTATCCCAGCTATAAGGTTAGGATACTATCCGAAGGTTTAGATAAATCCTTCCCTTCCTGTGAATTGGATCTCGCATCCATAGTATTTTCTAGGGCACTCACATCCAGAGTATTTTCGTAAAGTACAGTGTCCAATAAATGTGGTAAGAATCGTCATCTGGGAGGCATCTGAAGACGTCACAACATTTCGAATCCAATTTTTACTTTAAAAGAAAACGAACCATAAAAGAAGAAAACAGAGTTAAATGCAAGATAAAGATTATTCTAAAGTCCGGACAATAACATTGTAGTGATCCCTAAAGTCATTAAGAATGCCAGGAGAAGAAGGGTATCTACAAAACGTTACCTTGGGAATTTAATTAGTCACAATTTCATAATTACACTATATCTGGTCTTGTCTGCAAATGTTTTGACCTTACGCTACGAAGGGAAATCCAAAGCTTGACTTCAACTCTTTTTAATAACAATAGAAAAGTTTGACTATTAGTATTGATTTTCAACTTAGTAAAACGCAGAAAGTATACATTCAAATGGAACGACCATAAATTCAAATCATAGTGAAAGCGTGGCTTCATTTGTAATTTTATTCAGATATAGAAGCAGTAATATCCGTATATCGCACAACGCATACTTAACTCAACATGGCGAGTACATTGCAAGGATCATTGTAATACCATTAACACCCGGGACATCACCTGTGCAGACAAGTCCCTGCCCCTAGGTTTGTCGATTAACACTCAAAGGTCATTGGTGATTGACCTTAGGACGTTTCACCTTTAAAGCGTGGATCATTGGGAATATTCACTTTACACGGAGAGTGTTCGTAAGTGGAAACTAATGCGCGCGAAAATATTTAATGAGATTTCCTTGACTACGAAGTATTAGACGGAAGTGCTAGGAGACGTGACTTTGCTCGCGTGAATCTGTTTAGGTTAATACAAACTGTACTCCCTAAATTAACTATTTCATACATTGAAAAATAATCATTTCTTTTTACTCATGTTATAAAGATCAGAGTGTTTGTTTTTTAAAATGACTTAACAGTCGATACGAAACATGTTCGACTGAAATAGACAATGGATTTTAGCTTATACAGGTTAATCTTGATATTTTCCGTTTTAATTAAGAAAAAATAATTTTCGGTTAATCTACTGATAATACCGATCAAAAATATACATAGGCACAGTATTCAAACACAGATATTACCGCAATAGTGATCTTCATTATATCCGCTATGAACCAGCTTCTAATTGTTGTGTATTCATAATACTTTCGATCATTCCATGTTCGTATAGAATCGCATTTAATAACGGTTCTGTATTATCGGAGAAGGGTTCTAACGACGATGACGAGCTCTAAAGTTCCAAGGGAAAAAATGTATTATCGGAGATAATATGATAGGTTATATGCCTTCGAAGGATAGACAAAACCCGCAGTTCTTAATTTCCCATGATTTCTCATATTTTGCAAAGTTAAATTCTTTTAAACATTAAAAATATATTTTGCAATGTTACAAGACAAAACGTTAAAAAAAATAATTTCTCATTTATTTGTATATACTAACTGAAGTCCCAGCCGAACCCCCCAGGATCTTTAATTCGTCCCTTTTCAATCGTTTCACACAATTTCATGTATACGATAATTTCTTCCAGTTTATTACCGATATTCAATTTACTACCAATAGACATCTCCGCAAACACAGACCTCTTTCTTGTTTACGCCGACGATGAATGAACTATTATTACTCTCTTTATGTATTTAACGAAAAAAACATGTAAATATCCGTATGTGAGTAACAGGTAAAATTAAAATAAAATATTCTTGACAGCTTTCCCCAATTTCACAAAATCAATACCAATCAAATGGTGCGGAGATGTATTCTGGAGAAAATTAACACGCAGTTATCACTCAATACAAAATTAATTGCATTTGTAACTTTTTCCTTTTCATTCAACAGCGGAACTATAAATACGAATAGGCCAAGCAATGGGGAGAAAAAGGCTAAAAAAAAATAATTAGGATTTAGTACTTTCATGTCAAATACGAAACTGTCAAATACTAAGACCCTAAACGTCGTTTGAAGGACCGTAGAGGTGGTAAAACTTTTGCAACATGTCCTCAATGTGCGAAATTTGCGATTTTCCCCGTTTTTTTAAATCTAGTGACTCGGGTATTGATCTTAGACAAAAAATGTTAAATAAGCGAGTTGAAGATCTTAATAAAACCTTAAAATGAGATCCGTAGGTTCCAATCCGTTATTGGAATAAACTAAAAAATAAAAAAACCCTTTTTGGTAATAATTATTGCAAAGAGAATGTTCTTTTTGTTTTTATGGTTTTATGATTTTTGTGGTCCTCCAATAACAAAAGCAACGATAAAACAATACAGTACGTTAATTAGTAGCTGGGATATGTTTCATTATTTATCCCGACATTTCTAGTGAACAATTGTTGCATTACGCCAAAAATGATTGTAAAGCCCTAAACGAAGATGGAAATTATTCGGAAGATCCCTAAAGTTTGTTTCCTTTTAATTTGCAAAGGATAGGTTGACTCTATCATCTCTATCTTTAATGTCAAAAAAAGAAAGTTTTTCGGTACTAAACATTTTGCAGGATCCTCTGCAATTAATTGTGCAAATTTTTACTTTTAACAGAATTAAATCTGGCATATGAAACACATAAAGAAGAAAAAGTATCCTAACACAAGTAAGGTCGAGTTAGAAATTTTCTTCTATATTTGTGTAATATGCCAGATTTTATGTAATAAATTTGTATATTAGTGTAATACGCCAGGCATAAGACGAAAATAATTTTCAGCATTTCTTAAATTAAATTTAATAAATGCTTTGTTGACAATGAAAAACATATATTATTAGTGTGTATACATTAATTAATAAGGTGGAATTTGTAAAGAGCCAAAAAGACGAAATGGATAAGAATAAGCATAAGAATGTAATATATGCCGTACCATGTAAGGACTGTGATGTAAAGTACATTGGACAGACAAAGAGAATATTAAGTACAAGGTTGAATGAACATGAGAGGAAATGTAAGAAGTACAATGATGATAAGAGCGGTATTGTGAAACATTGCAGACATAACAAGCATAATATGGAATTTAGGAACACAAAAATTTTAAGAATGAAAGAAAATTACTTTAAACGTCTAATACTAGAGACTTGCTGCATCAAAACTAATTAGAAGATGAATACACAGATTTCAAATAACATCTTTATTAAGTAGAAATCTCTTAGATTGCAGTGAACCTCACCGCCAGGTAACAGATTAATCATGTTACGTCGAATGAAAAGCTCGACGTTTATACTTTATAAAAATACTTTAGTCTCTACGAGACCACCTCAGAGGTCTTTGGGTTTCGCAAGTTGAATGAGAATGGTAGACGGGCACGGGTGGTGAACGGGATGGCGCAGTCGGTAGGCGCATGAGCGCGCTGAGCAGAAGGTCCCGGGTTCGAACCCCGGTCCCGTCTCCCATTTTCATTCGACGTAACATGACTAATCTTTATTAAGACTATGATAATGTATTATATTTGCTCAAAGAATAAAGAAGCACCTATTTATGCATGTTATGTTGGCAATGAATCTAATGGATCTGTATGTAGTTGCATACACTGTAACACTTTAGTTTTTAAACGACTATGACGGAGAAGGGACGTCAACGAACCTTCCAAGAAACCTCACCAGATGTTCAAAAGTTCTTAAGATTTTAGATATGCTACTTAATGTAAATAACTATTGGTTTTAAAGAAAAATTTCATGTACTACATAACAGGTACGTTACAGTTTCTAATTATTTAATGTAATAAATTTGATGTAGATTGTATATTGTAAAATACCATCTCTGTATATATTACCGCTTTGTATTTGCATTTTAGCCTGCCCTGAGGATGAGATAAACTAATCTCGAATCGTCGGCAATAAATAAAATAGGCAAGAAATAACTTTACTATTGTTATGATATTCCAACCTTGAAATTTCCCAAAATTTTAAATTGAATGCGAAAAGTGAATTGATACAGAAGATAGTTTTGTAAAAGCGACTGATTGTTTTTAAGAATGACACATATTTTAGAGTGTTTATAGTGAATGTAATTTTTTGTATTTAAAAAAAATGAAACTACTCATATCTAATTAATCTTTTTCGAAAGAGAGTCTTCAAATGTACNCTCATATCTAATTAATCTTTTTCGAAAGAGAGTCTTCAAATGTACATTTGAATAACGTGTCAATTTGACGGGAAAATGGCGGCATTCGGCGATAGGTCACAATATACTCACTCTGCGGTTGCTCGCCCATAATAGGGAATTTGCATAATGTGTCGCGAGAGTATGATATTAGGCTGAGGTAATCCACTATAAATTCATATACCTTTCATATTCTTGAGCGTTTGGAGAAGAATATGGCAATACAAATTATGGACATATTTGTTGAAATAAGCAATTAAAATTCTTTTTCAGACTTCGTCGAATTTCAGTCTTAATGTTTGCCTCCCTTTTGATAATGAAAAATGAATACTTGGAATACGAAACGAATTTTGGCGGGTCTCGAACACGAAATGAACATTCGCAGCCGGAGACACTTTTTCCATTAGCAGCGGCACGTGATCAAATAATGATGAAGTACGAAATCTGTGAATTCTAAAAATAAACTCTGATGGGTTGCAGCAGAGGCCAACGAAAATTTGGATACAATCCGTTCATAGTAAAACAGCAATGGAATTTTTTTTCTATGAAATGTGATTTTGGAAAGCTGAATTATTCCTGGAAAAACCCTTGTGGAGTAAGAATTAATCTCGACTCATTCGCGCACGGAACAACACAAAAAGAATTTATTTCATATACCGTTAACAAAATCATGGAGACCGTGATCCAAAATATTCGCATGCACTTTTTCTTAAACGTCCCCGAGTCTTCCTCGTAAAATTAAAAAGGGAAACATTTATTATAAAATATACAATTTTACGAATATTTCAATCTTCTTACTAAACGCATTTCCCTAATTACATACATTAAAATGATTCCAAACAAGAACATTATATCATGCACTCCCAGATATCACCAAAAAAAAACTAGTTCACCCATACTTACTTCTTCCTCAAGAAGTATATCCAATCGCGAAACATTAAGTACAGAAGTTTGACTATTCAAAAGTTGTTCAACTCAAATAACGTTCAATTGAATCGTGAAGGATGTGCGATTGTATCCCTCTTCTCGAAAGTGTAACACGACATGAAGACGAGCTTTGTGACATACGCACAAGAGTTCGTAATCAGATACACTTCGCAAATTGTTGATAATTCCTGAATAACCAACAAATTAATGAACTGTAATTAATGAACCTCATTTTCAAACTTGGTAACGATCGTTCTCATTTTCATGTTTTACTAAAACTTCAAACTTCGCTTTTCGTGTGTCACTAGAAAGATTTTCGGATTATTAAAAGAAAACTTGAATTATTTAGGGATAGGAATTCTTGATGTATGTGACGTATGACATAATTCAATCGTCAGCAAAATATATTTCCATATCAAAGAAATATTAGTTATCGTCCTTCACCTTGGGATAATCAGTTCAATATTCATCGGTAAGTAACTCAATGCAGTCACTCAGAGGCCTTACGTAGTTGAAGACTGATAATATCTTAAGCTAATGGCACCCAAGGAAATGATGACGTCCCACAATAAAATTTACTTCTGAAATATAAAAAAATATCCGTAGAGCGTTCAGTTTTATGTGAACCACCGAATCTATCAATCAAAGCAAATAAATAATTGTAGACCTGCGACCTGTAATGGACGAATAGTATTTATTGTGATTTAAAGCTCGCAACGTTTCGGCTAAAAGGTCGCAGGTCTATAATTATTTATTTGATTTGTTTATATAATGGATGTTATTTGTAGTAGAATAATTATCAATGTGAACAGAAAATGACAGAAGAGTCAATAGACTGTCCAAAGACTTGATTCTTGTCGAGACATACCACTTAACACAAAGCAAAGGAAACCAATAAGGCTACAATCGTGTCAAAAAAAGAAACACATAAGAAATTGAGAAACATTGTTATGTACTATTCGTCAACGAACGTCGATTGTATCTAGCACAAGGATGTCCAGGGAGTCTGAACCCCGACCCCTACTCCCTTGAAAAATTGTTCTGAAAAAATATTCTTTTTTGTAAATGATTATTGATTGAAAGGGCTAATTAATGATAGCGCCTATTCAATCATTGATATACCCTTTCAATCAATAATCATTTATTCAAAAAATTATGATTTTTTATTTACAGAATAATTTTCTAATTTTTTAGAATAGATTTACTATTAATTTTTTTTATTAGTATTAATATTTTGAAGCAAAATATAACACAATTCTTTGTAAGATATTATTTTGTTCAAACCTTACACCCCCGTTTTACCAAAATGTCGAGCAGCAAATATCTCAATTCCACTTGTGATGCGCTAAATCGATATCATTTAGGGAACTAATACTGATGTGTAGTCAAAGTGTGACAAACCGATGCTTGCAATGTATAAAGGACATCCTATCATGGTGGCTACGTCTGATTCCGTCTCATCATATTAATCCCATTGTTGTGGGATAGTTACGTCGCTGGTCAGTGGCTGATCATCTCCCATTCGAACAGTTAACATTCGACGTCTCATGGTGTCATGACAGCATTGTCATGACTTCCATCGTACATATTATGTCTCAGAAATAATGTCAGGAAACGGAGATATGAACAGCAATTTTTATAGAGTTAAAATAGAGATTATGACACATGCATTTTTGGCAGATACCGAGAAGTCATGAATTACATAGAACTGTGAATTTTATAGTGAAGAACGAGCAAGGTTTATAGCGGAATTAAAAATACTAGATGTGATTTGGAACAATGGAATCTAACGAATTGATAGACGATAGCAAATTGAAGAGAAGTTTGAAATATTAAAAAACATGTTGATGAAATTTGGGAAATTAAAGAAGGGATGAAATTAGGCTAGAATAGGTAATTGAGAAAAATGCTTTATACATTTTGTTTTCAGTCATATGGTGGGGACATGACTTTAAAACCAAACCGTAAATAAGTAAACTAATAATCTCCCTTAGAACTGTATGCGGATGAAAATGACACATCAAGGTAATTTAAATGGGTCATTCTTTAATTCCCTGTAATATTCCATGTGATAATATGATAATTCTTCGTACATTCGTAAAATTTCAACTCTCAAAGTCAAATAGTTTTGAGGATATATTCACTTAAATATTTCAGAACGCGACGAAAACGGCGCAAGTATCCAAACTTTAAAGATGAATAATTGAAAAACGATGGTCAGAAAAATAGAAAATCTTTTCATAAAAAGTGATACAGAGATCGGTAACACGAGTAAAGAAAAATGGATGAATACAAGAAGTAATACTTGTAATGAGAAATATATGAAGAACCTGTAATGTAATTTTCAGCCATGAACGTACAGTTTTGGCCGATTTCACATGGAATTATCTTAATGTGATTTTAGATCTGTTTCATGCTACAGGTGCTCTGCATATGATGGATTTTTGACACTGTGTTTACAGGAGCATTTAATTCTTTCGTCAATTTCTAATGCAGTCTATCGGAAATTTATATATTAAAGTTATAGACAATTTTATGATCTATAGAACTGATTCTAATATGAATTTTGTTTCTATTGTAAAGATGCTCTTTCTTTAGTTTTCTTATAATTTTTCTCGAAATTCGCAGCTTTTAATTCCCCTGCTGTTCAAGATACTGAACTATTATATCCAAATTTTCTACGAAATGTTATTGCCAACAACGTTGAATATAGTAATTGTATTTCCAGAAAATATGTTTTCCATTATATACTAAATGATTTTTTCAGATATTTTTAAAGAACATCGGAAAGACAAGGACGACAATGCGAAATTTTTTTTCAACGAACAGTCGATACATCAATTGTAACAAAAAAATCTGGTGTGTGATCAACTCAACTTTCCAATTATAATGCGTAGCAAAAAGGCAATAGATCTAAACACCCCACATTGTAATAAAAATATTAGATAACAAAAAAACTCTTACAGAAAAGAAATCATGATGTGTTATGATTTTCAAACGTTACGATATATTTTAAAGAACAATCGATTTAAATATATTTATCCCCACGTCTCTGCATTGCACACTTCTGAACATCGTACCTACTCATGTCACACTATGTAGATTGCGTGAATTATTTTCTACCTTATATTGTATAATTAGAAAGTTATTAGTATTTTCCGAGTTGTTTAAGACCAAACTGTGTGACTCCTGGAATTCTACGATCCCGACGCTATTAGGGTTAGGGTATTTTTCATTTTACTCATTTTTTGTCCTCAATGTTTTGATGTATGTTTTGGTATGTTGTAATTCAGGAAGGTTTTTAGTGGGTACGGTTGAGTCATTCGGCTAGTCCCACACGCGGGGAGGGTCATGTTGACTCTCCTTAGTACGTAACTGCATTTTCCCTACCTGTACAAGTTTTTCCAATGACCTTTGATGTCGACGCCGTAAAGCCTCACAAAAAAAATCTACGAACGGAAAACAGCGAGGATGGGGGAGTTCAGTATTATTAGATGAAGTACATGATAACTGTTTTTTACCAGATCCACAACAATTGAATACGAAATAAACAAAAACCATGTTTCTTTCTTTTGCACCAACGCTCTGTCGAATACTCAGCCTGTAGAGTACATTGAAATTACAAATGGTTCAGAGAACACGTCTGGACTCGAAGGAAAATTCCATTGCTCATGGAAATGGTATGTATACTCAAACGCGGCCGAGAATTTCTGCAATGTATTATATTGACAACCGAAATGTGGAATTTGTGATGGCAAAATGGAAGTTTTCTGTCATACAGTAGGTTGCTCCTTCAATTTCTTTTCTCAAGTTCCAAAACATTTATTTGCATGGAACTTATATACGTAGCAGGCTGGGACATTTACTCGACGGTATCTCACTAGTCTCTCTTTAGAAATAAATGAATGAATTCGTTAATTTTTAATAACATTTTTATTACAAAACATATATAAAGATCTCTAAACTTTCGGATTTTTATTATTTCATATTAATTCTTATACAATTAACGTTCTTTATATAATCTACTTAAATAAATAATTAAAGACTTACGACCATTTCGTAATTCTCATCGAGCGACCATCAAGGGTCCTAAGGCAGAGGCACATTTAACGTTTCAGCTCATTTCTATAAAATTAACATAATATCAACAAATTTGTATTTAATAAAATAAAAACTATTTCAGAAGTATTTATTTCTCAAGCTATAGATTTTTTGGAAAGAATTGTTCATAAATCATAATTATTAAATAACACTAAATTCGAGATTTATTATGTCAATAGATGTCCTTAGTCAATTATTATTAATATATATTTTGTTATTACGGTCCTGTAGAAGAATAATTCGATGCGGTTCTTCTAATAAATTTCACGGAAAGTTTTCTCTTCAAACGCCATCAACTGAGTCATTCGCTAACAACGTGACCAAAAGGGAATACGGTTCCACGAAGCTTTCTCCCTTAGAGCGCTCTCGGAGGATCTACAGAGTCACGTGATCAAACGTTGTGAGAGCGCCCACGCACCCTGGCCACGACATGGGTCAGGTGACAGTCACGGGCAAGAGGAAGGCGAAAGCAAAGGCCTGTTGACGCTTCAGACCCTCTGTGACGTCCCTGTGGACTCATTCCCACTGTTGCGGCTTCCACACTGTGTTAGGTTGGCCGAAACGAGCCAAGGGGGTAGTCGTGACCTGAATGGAGGGAAGGTAGGCGGAGATGATTATATGGTTCATGTCAATCCATTTATTCATACTTACAAAGTGGCTGAAGTGCGCAGAGCGGTTTCCAAACAGGAGAAGGGGGAGGACATGACGTAACGTGGTTCTTTAGCTCGAAATGCCGTGAACGCTCTTGGTCGGTCGGTGGACAGAGGAGGTCTCTGGGTTGTCAAATAGATGCAACTCCCACGCAGAGACTGATTCCTTCTGTCCCGAGGAACAGATTGCCTCCCGATTATATAAGACATTAACGCCTACGTCATCACCTACTAACCCACTTCCCCTGGCTATGCGACCTCAATACCGTAGTTGACAGGTGTCTCCACGACAACTTCGATTACCTGAAGACGTAAGTTTTTTATTATTTATAAATTTAAATACAAACACCATTAACAAAATACAAAAATTTTATCTTAATTTTGATCCTTTGTTGTAACCCTACTCAATCCTCATAATTGCCAAAAATTCTACAAAATTAATGTAGAACTATCTTTCAACAAACTTCATTCCACTAATAAAATATGAACAATAGATTCCAATAGGATAAACCTCTCCTCAGTGACCCAAACACATAACAGACTTCATTTTCATTCTTCATAATAGCAAACAGAATAGAACACTGTGTTAACAGTATTAATAATAAATTTATTGTCAAAAAACAGTACAAACTGCGTATGACCACGTGGAGGGGAAAAAAAAACTAATTTACTCTCCGGAAGCAAGCAAGGGACCATCCCATCAATTCCGATCAAGGGCCCTAAGGCAGAGGCGGATTCAAAAAATTCAGCAAAAAATTCCTAGATAAGATAAAAAGTTAGCTGCGAGTTATAATACTAATAGAATGTCAATATGTTTGTAATTTTAAGCATGATAAATTAAAGGTCGTTTTCATGTTGCTCATTTCTTTATTGGTGTTAAAAAGCTTTTTCGGCTGCATAGCAACCATCATCAGTAACATACACTGAAAATATAAAAATAAATAAAAATAAAAATAAAATAAAAAATATAAAAATAGATACATAATATGAAAGTATATAATAATTGGGTGAAACAGTATCGAAAGAAGTGTATTTTTGGTTGTTGTTGAAATAAAGAAAGGAAAGAACAATGAAAAAGAATAAAAGAAAAGAAAACAAATACAGAGTGAGTAAGCTGACAAAATTACGTACCTGAGTGCTAAGGAATATTTTTGGCGAATGCGCAGAGTACGCGGAATGGAGGTCATTATATGGTAAGTGAAGGGGTGTTGCGGGGTGGGCGGGGGGGAAAAGGGGCTGTCGGAGTTTTCCAGGAACTGGCGGCAGAAGACGGAAAGGATTTCCAAGGGTTTTAACTGTTGGGAATGGGGTGCAGTGTCCTGAAGAGTTGGGGGTGAGAGGGAAGGAATTTGAAGGCTAGTTTCATAAGAGGGGAATGAAATTCAGGGATTTGTTCATTTAATAGGGAAATGTTGTTGTTTTTTAGAATACTGTGGATGTGTAAAATTTCTAATTTGATCCGGGGCCAAAATCTATTTTCTACTTCTAAAATATAAAAATCCTTTTCAATGTTAAATGTGTGTGTGTTTTCTACTAGGTGGTTGGCGAAGTGTGAGACT
>NNCF01125842.1:221352-235683 GCA_002313205.1 Laupala kohalensis
AAACTAGACCACACTGTAAAAGATCAATCGGTTTCAAATAATTATCATCACGTAAACACTCCTAAACATAATATCTAAAAGCACAAGCTCAAATTGCATGAATTATCTTCCACCTCAAAATTTTTGGAATAGCATTATAGGCGGATATAAAAAGCGCTCCTTGCGCAATCAATTTTCGATGTATCGCAAAAACGGGGCGACGCACAGGAATGCGACTTAGCAATCTGTACGCAGAATTAACTGACCAATGAAAATACTTGTATGCATATTTCATAATTTTGAATTTTAAGAAACGGGAAGTGGAGCGTGGTGTGTAAATGAAGTCAATTTGAGCTGTCAACAAATAGGCTTCTTTTCCCAATGCATTCAAAGTCAAATATCAGGTTTGGTTTCGATGCATGTTTGTTCGTGAGTTATCGGGGAACAAAATTCTTTACATACACACATACACGCACACACATATATACATACGACATCATCGCCAAAATTTGAAAATAGACTCTCCTGAAGCCAATTCGTAAAGATCCGAAGAGATCTAAAAAAAAAAAAAATATCTACCGATAACAATACTCTTCTTACTCTCTGTAATCGGAAACTAAAAGAAAAAAGAAATTAGTTGTTACGTGCCTGAAACCTTCGACATTCGTGGATAAATTATCTGTGATTGATAAAATCTTTAATTTTTGAACATTTAGAGGTGGGAATCCACACAATCCTGGTCCATTATAGTTTGATGGCTTCTCACCGTTCTATTTGCGCTGACGATGTAAAATGATTTTCTCGTTGTAAGGATCACCTTTCAGTTAATCAGGAACCTTTCCCGAGTAAACAACTCTGGTCCTTAGCGGTCAAACAGAAACAGTGTTGACATCTAGAGGTGAATTCAGATAGGCCTGTTCACTCGAATGTTCACCTAGGTTCTGTGAGACAGGTCAGTTTTTCTCTTTAATACCATGGCTCGTACAACCTTGTGGGCTCGAAACTTAACCTCTTACTTGGGCAATAAAAGTGATCTCAAAATATTTGTAACGAACTTCAGTGTTATGATTTCGTTGACCAACGTCTCAGGTAAATAAATTACACCAATAATAATAATAATAATAACGACAACAACAGCGTATGGGTCTCGGTTCCCGTTATTTGTGGCCCATTTTTCTTTGGTTGCGACCCTTTGGGCTGAGCCACATTCGCAATTTAGACATTCCATCATCCCGCAATGAAATCGTGTTATTCTAACAGGACGCCTCCCGTCTCCCAAGCGGCAATCCCGCAGCGGCCGCAGCTCGCGACGCGGCGAAGCAACGCGCCCTGGCTGCGTCGGCGGGTGCCCCCAAGCGCGTGTTGCGTGACGTGACCGCGCTGGGAGCGGCGTTGCGAGCGCTCGCGTTGGTGTGCAGCCCGGCGGCCGCTTGTGACTTGCGGGTGGCAGCCGAGCTTCTGCCGGCGGCTGCTCGCGGCTGCGCTCACAATGTGGATGCGAACGCTGCCTCTATGCAAGACACTCAAGCAGCGATGGGAGCGAGACGCGACGCGTGGAGGATGGTGGAGGAGATTGCGAACGACGCGCAGTTGTTGCTGAGGTTAGTGGCAAAATATTACAGCTTAAGGAATTATGTTCGTGTTGACCGAAGTCAAGTTCCCAACTATTCATGAAACTTGAAAATATTACCCACAATAGTTATAATTAATAAATAATTCGTTCCACAGATTTTTACTATTGGAAAAGAGCAATTATTTTGTGATTTTGTAACTTGATAATAAATCTCCATTGTCGTTTGGCTCTTTCTATGACAAGGGTTGCACTGTCTTCAGTCACGTGATGCGGCTGCCATTTCCGCTAGTCAAGTATTTTGTGCATTATTTAGTAAATTATTCTCGTAAATGGCCCGTAAAGTGTGAAACTCTTAATATAATAAGGGTTCCTACATTCATTTGCTGTGTTTTTGTACTTTTATTCGCTATGTGAAGCCGGTACTTTTGCCGGGATAAAAATAAACCGTGTCAGCGATACTTTCTTCATATAAGCCCATTGTAATTTACAGTCAAATAATTCAAAATTCTGTGCCGTAAGAGTCCGGAAATTCATCGCCACTATATAGAGAATGTTTGACGGACATAATACCTTAAGGAGCGTCCATAAATTACGCAACTATAAAAATTGTGACTGGTAATTGGGGTGTACTATGTTTTTTATTCTTTGGCCATTGTACTTTAGCTACCTCACCTTCAACATTGTTATTGCAAGGTTTCCTGTTTATATGTCAGTTATTCTTAACCTTCCCTTTTTCTGTTATGAATCCTCCTCGTTCAAAAAATCTTTAATTAGTCCTATTTACGTGAAATATTCTTTGTATTTCCCATATCTTTCCTGGGATTTTATTAATTTTTTTCGTGTCATATTCCAGATTCCTCTTTCTTTCAAATACCTCACATACCTGTTCTTTCTTGCCAGTTACAGTCAGAATTCCAGAAAACATGCCCTACTTACTCATCTTCTTTCCGCTCTTTCTGCCCTTCCTATTCTTTTCACATATACTCTAAAATTACCATACTGGGCCAAAAACTCCATGATAGATAGGGTGCAGAGTCAGCTGTGTCTGTGGTGAGAGTGGCTACACCGCGCACCTCCGCCTGCTCTGCTGGCGACAGAACTGGCTGCCGAAGCTGTTAAAGTTTTTCTCATAAATATTAAGCTGTTTAAAATAAACCACTTTCTTTCGAATGTTTCCAGTGCCATATTCGTTTAAATTATACTCTACACGTTCCAATGCTGCAAGAAACGCAACTTAAGACACCGGCACTATCGAAAACATGTTTTATAAAATTGATAACTTTTTCAGGTAAATGAAAAATTTTTAAAAAGTGTAGTCAGTATGCGCATCCATCACGTTTTAAAATTTGCTTGTAATCACTGCACAATTTTCTTTATACAGAACTTCAAACTTTGCCGCCATCTGTAAAATGTGACAGACTGACACTTATTTGTCCTTTAAGCAATACAAAATAATTAACAGTTTTATTTAAAAAATATTTGGTTTTAGCTGACCTCTAAACACAACGGATTATACTACTACAATTAACGTTCATTATATAATCAAATTAAATAAATAATCAAAGACTTACGACATAATGAGGACGAATAATGTATATTTTGTGATTCTAAGCTGACAAAGTTTCGATTCGACCACAAAATATATGCCGTTCGTACGTGAAAGGTCGTAAGTCTTTGATTATTTATTAAACGGGTTATACTTTTCAGCAAAACGAACAGGATAATGTAGTGGTTAACACATCTGCGCATAATTCTCCAGGTCCTGGGTTCCGTCACCAGTCCCGTCCCATTTTCACTCACTGTAACATCATTAATCTTTTACCTCGCTGCGTGGTTAACCACTTTTTAAAAGAAATGTTAAAAATCCTACTAAAACAGACGTAAACACTCCAATCCTTTCGATCATAACGCATCTGTAACTAAATGTGTTACCCAATAGTCACGTAACTACTCCTCCCCTCGCCGTTGAGAAAAGTTTTTGTAGCTTTTTGCAAAACGTGGGGACAAACTTAGTCTCGCTGACTTAATTATTCGTTTCACATTATGCATAACCTATCTTAACACGTAGGTACGTGTGAAACCTGTACTTAAGCTCACCCAGCATGGTGTTCCGCCTGGTTCACTAATCTCCTGTTTGGGGATGTCTCTCAGATCTTCCGGAGGTTAGGTATGAGTGGAAACGGTGTACAATTATGGAAGGCGAACGGGTGGTGTAGTGGTTAACACTCTTGCAATAAATGGTGAAGTTCCAGGTTCGATTCCCGGCATTTTCATCAGACCGGATGAAATATCTTTTCCTCGTGAAGGGTATACGGAAGAAATATAAGCAATATAAAGTATGTTTGCCTTAATGACACGTAGAACTTGTTGCGTTGCAAGTATTAATTAAATTCAATAATTTCACTATTTCAATGAATAATTTATTAATCAAACCAATTGAGTGACGTGAAAATCTTGTAGGTTTCTCCCTCGTATTATATCTACCATACGCCAAGAAAAGTTAGAAAGATAAAAAATGACGGATACCTTCGCCTTAAGAGCTCTATTTACAGTAGTGGATCGGGAGTTGACAAGGATGGTAGCCGCTCCGTTGTAGTACTTGTACTGCAGATGCGTTCTGGCTTTGACCAGTTCTCCAAATATTGTTCCAAGCTTCAATTGACACGAAAACGTCGCAAATGATTGACACGTTCAGTTTCTCCCTTCGCCGTCTCAACAGCGCCACTTGATCCATTATTCCTCCGAGTAACTGAACATGTCTTCTCTGATTATATGAACAATGTCTCACTCTTGCCAATACTGTCAATGTCTCAATTAATGTTACACAGATGATCTTGCTTGATATTGAATTCATCCTTTTCATTATCAAATAGATTATTTTAATAATATATACCCTGAATCATCATACTACAGCAATATTTAATACAAATATGGCAAGAATTAAAATAATAGTTGTAGTGCCGCAGGTACAGCACAAAACACAGCGAAGAAGCCAACATATTTTTATTATTTTAAAATCTGAATCCATAATCATCGTACATTTAACTTTTCCCAGAAGATTAAGAAAGGTACAAACTATTCCTAGAATTAATTTGAAAAGTTTTGAGAAATTAAAAACCATCATTATAATTTTGAATTTGATAAACCATTTTCTATTTGTCCTTTGTCATGTAATATATCATTGTAATTTTTTGAAGAAAGAAAGACAAATTTAATAAATAGTTACAGTAATAAGAATAAGCTTTGTTTTTTTGGGTTAAGTGAGGGATAATAAGGATCCTGGAAATGTCTATGTTGGGAACTAGAGTTATTTGATAAATTCAAATAAATGAAAAAAATATTAAGGGGCATGGAATAAGCTGTAAAAAGACTCCTCTACCAGCTCTCTTCTGAATTACAACATATTGCAGAGGAAATCAAAAGATTTGTGTAGAGTCGTTTTGGAGAGTTCCCAAACAGAACGAAATATTAAATGATATTACGTATTTCTCTTGATACCCTACCAAGTTTCATCAAATTCTGAGGTGGTAATGTTTAGAGCTGTATTGATTTGACATGGAATTGCTCAGTAGCAGTGTCTACTTCGATTCATGAACGATCTCTCGAACATTGTCAACGGGCTCCGGTCAATTTTACAAGAAGTAATTACGTACTGGTCAAAAGTAGATGTTAGCTCTCCGACTATCAGACATAGTTCACTCTACTCATCCCTCCCGTTCCGAGAGTTTCTCTTTATCCCCCCCCGCCCCTTTCCAAACAAATGTGATCAGCATGTAGTATTCAGATTACATGTTCCACGCGGTGATCAAGGACCAGATTGTCAGGCTATATCTTCTCTCACGACGAATTCACATGCGCTCTATTTAGCTCTCTATTTATATTCCTTCTTACCTTTATTATTCTATCTAACGGTGCATATAATATGGTCATTGATAGACCATCTTAACAGATAGCACAAAATATTTGATTTTTTGGGGGGGTCATGAGGACGATAATAGTTTTTAGATAATGTTTTAAATGCTGTTTCATAATTTAATATAGTAGTTTAGATTATTAGACAATTTTTAAATTTCAATTTTTGTATAATTAGGTCAGAGATTGTCAGAAATCATTTTGTTGTTCAAGTAATTCAATACTGGATTTTATTATTATTACTGTCTTCTTAATCTTAGAACCAAAAGTCTGATAAAAGCCGAAATTAAGTTGGCCAAAATGTTAAAATGTTTTACGTAATTTTGAAGAGCACTCACCTAAATTCAAAACTTTTCTCGGAAACAAGCATTATTTGATGGAGGATTTTATACATCTATGAGGTTATTGTGAGATGTAACCAAAAATACTGAATAGAAAAATGGGAGTAGAGGATGAGATCGATGATCATGTTATAGGAATGTAACATATTAACACTTTTCGCTGATGTAAAACAAGAGAGGTGGTGGTTCAGCTGATTTAATAGAAACAAACTGTATGACCGTGACAATGATCAAAGTAGATACAAGCATTGTATAGAGGTGACAAATATAAACAACTTTTATTTGAAATCAAGAACATTATTAACGTGAGAAAAGGGGAACAAATAATTATTTTACATTAAAGACAGTAAAAAATTATATTCAGACGAGTTCTTTGTAATAATAATAATAATAATATTAATAATAGTGAGAGTGTCATCATTAAAATAGTATGAAATTCAATAATTAAATTATTGCATTTTTAAAACCTAACCTAACCAATATTATCGTTTTAGTACATTGATGTTATTTATAAATAAATGTGATGAAGACACTATCGATTTTAAGTCACGTTTTATAAATAAACTATATGTTCAAAAATTAATAGTTTTTTTAGTGCTGAGAGATGAAGAGTATTAAACTCTTTTAAAATTGCATTTTGAAATAGATACATGTTAATAAATTAATCATTGATACAATAATAGGAATTTTTGATTCAGCACCTATAAGAATCATTACCAACGGATAAAATTTCATACATCGTCAAAGTTTATGAATTGCCAAATTGTTATGGTCCAGTAAATAATTCAAACTAATGTGATACCCCTGTTCATGCAATCCGCAATACACTCCAGTATTGCGTGTTGCTGTTCTACAATTCATAAAAAACCATGTCGAATAAGAGGACGAAGTAGTTACGACTTGATTATATGTTATAAATGTAATTTTACCCCTTTCTTATCTTTAATATATGTTCCTATAATTTTTCAAAATCCTATCCTATTGGGCATGGATCGTCGTTTCGCATAGTCATCACCCTCCGTCGGTGATTTCCTCCAGTGCCATCATAAGGAACACCTTTCCCTCGATCCAAATCAAGCCCCCCAATTCATATCAATTATCGTCTAGCTTTTATTGAATATATGATCACAAATATATTGCGTAGCCACTTCAATTGAACGCGGTGCGATGCACTAAATTCTACAGAAATAATTACTATATCACAAATATCGGTCATTATTGGAAAATTCTGAAGAGCGATCGATCATTCTGTAGAATTGTGATAATTGAAATGAACTTAGATTACACCAATGTAGGTATATCGAAATTTCACATGTCTATCCACGCAGTGGATATATATAAATACCCGAAAATTGTATAATAATATCAAACCCGTGTGGTGTCGGGGCCCCTGGAGAATAGCACCACGGGATCTCCCCCTGTAGTAAGAGGCGACTAGTCGGAGCAACTGACCGTCGTCCTTCCGTTCTTTCACCCTTATAGCTTTCCTTCCCTTACCCACGGGAGCCAATGAGTGGGTCGAGTAACTTGGAGACTCCTGTCACCAATCCGGAGAAATTTCCTTGCCTTATCCTTCCTCAATCCCTCTCTCTTCCCTGGCCGTAGAGTAAAAAGGCAACTCATCATCGATGGTGAGAGAGAAGAAATGCCTCGGATAAAAGCCGCTGTCTGGGGAGCGCCAGGGCACGTCTGTCACGCAGAGCTGGCGACAGGCGTGACGGAGAACAAGCCGCCGGTGACCGGGGAAAGAACGGACGGGACCCGGTCATTCAAGAACCTACCGTCTGTAAAATAGAATCTAACCATTCTCCACCAACAAAAACTGCTACAAGTGCTTCTCAGGGTAGCAATCCATTATTGCCTGAGACCACTCAAGCAGGTCGATATCTAGTTCTTATGAAATGGACAATTGAATTAAATACTTTTTTCATGCGAACTTATTATAAAATTACTAAATTAGAAACAGATATGACAGGCTATAGAGATCAATTACGCGAAGAGTTTAAAAAGCAGTATCCTAACTTTGAAGTCACAATCCAGAAGATATATGATCAACGAAGAGCTATAGTTAGAAATAACTTAATTGATCCCCAAGTGTTGAGCAGACATTACAACGGAATTGGTAGGAGAGGTTGTACATGAATCAGTTGGAAGTTCAGACGTACCAGCAGCTTCACAGACACAAATTGAATCCATTCATGAAAATGAAAACCTTGTAATACAGGATAACTATAAAGAACAATTGAAGGATGTGATAAGCGATCAAGTCAATAGTATGTTAATAAAGCTCTGGTTGAATACAAGGGTATGGACCCAACAAAAAGACCTTACATACCAAAACAAAGAACATACTCAAAATTGAGGAGTTCAGGTGTTAAATGATACTGTTCTACCCAAGCATTTAGAAGACGTCAAAACTTTTGAGGATCTTCATACTCTAGTCTACTGCGCTGCAGTTACAGCAGTACAGCTAAATGGAGCAAAGACAAAAGAAAGAAATGACATCACCAAAAATAGAGAAGAAAAAGTACCCAAATAGCGCCCAAAGAATAAAGAGACAGATTAGGAAATTAAAATCAGAATTAGCACGTATGTTACAGTACTAAAATAGGAATCCTAGTAAGAAACTGAAGAGATATTATGAATATTTGGGTGAATACTGTATTTCAAAATTAATGTATCTTGTCTGTAAAATCAACAGCAACTTAGCATGTTTATTCCCGTCAACTGTAGTTATTTCCAGAGAAAGTGTGTGTCTTTATTTTACCATTCAAGTGACATGGACATTAGATAACAATTATAATGAACCTTTGTACCGTGTTGACATATTTCTTCCCTTCACATCAAAATGGTTGGGGAGACATGAAAAGAGGTGAACTTTTGTAGGAATACTTCACGAGCAATGTCTGGATCAAGTGACCAAGGTTCATTAACCTCATCTCCAATTGCGTAAGAGCATTTGGCAACGAACAATATGAGTTACTCATCAACGTCTGTGAACATTAACAAGTTAGTCATCAAAGATAGATTATTGGTTTCACAAATACATTTGTACAAATGAGATACTAATGTACAAGTATGCGCAAAATATGCATTATTTTACGAAAAATGTATTATCTTGTAAATTTTCAGCAAAAATGAATACGATGGAATAAGACTTCTAGAATTCGTAAAACAAAGTTTTATTAATTTTACCTAATAATGCTTCACTTAAAATTTAAAGTCTCGATCAAAGTGTTCGGTTAAAAAAATTAAAATAAAATTTAGAGTTTTAATACTATGAATAAGGTTTATCATTATCAAATTCAACATTTTCACATAAACCACCGAAAATATTAGACGAGCCAAGGAATTCCTCACAATGTAGATTTGAATGGAGAAATAATACTTCTCTAAATCAAATAAAGCAAAATAAACGTTAGACGGTTTACTACGAACAAAGAAAGGCCCTGCCCTCAAGCTGGATGGGACTTATCGAACTACTCACCCGTTTTAAATGTTTGTAGCCATGTAGGTTTGTGTGAACTGCAATGCGCGGTGCGTCAATTACCCCGCTTTCAATATAAATGCAGGTTAATTGACCGCACGCTGATTGCAGGCTATGCCATCCCTTGAGTTATGACAACAGCGCTACCACTACAAACAGCCTACTCTCATGGTTTCTGTGTTTCTCTTAAACGTAAATGTTAGTGCGTGGTGAATAAATACCGTTAACGAACTGTTGATTACTCATGACTTATTTCTGTCAAGGAGCCACATTAAAAATAAAAAAATACTGAATTCCTTTTTGTATTTTGGTTATTGTTCGTAATTGTAGTATCAACCAAATTGTTTTTTAAGAGTTTTTGACGAAATTTGGGTTATCCTCTTTGCTGTTTTCCGACCGCAAATTTATTGGATCATAATAAAGTCAACCAAGACAAATATAATCTTACTATCATTTTTTATTTAAGTCTTATCTGACTTTGAGATTCTTTGTTTTATATTTCATAACCGTAGGGTATTATTCATTCTTTTATTTCATATTTCAAAACAATACCGATGATTTACGTTCTTCATTACAACTTATTCGTGCGTTTATTAAATTCAAACCCCAGAAGAAAAAGAAGAAGAAGAAGAAGAGACATTAAAATGTATATATGGAATATTTTCTTTATCACGAACAAGATCATTACTTAGAAAAATAATTGTTAATAACAACAACCCTTCATAACTTACATAACTGCTCTCCGATTTATTGTGTCAGTGTTAATGAATTCTTAATTACGCTTCTATTGTGTGGGATACTGTTCCTGTTTAATAGAGCGAATTATACTGAAAGTCATACAACTTTGCAGAAAATTATACACTATGGCTACCTAACACGAATTGCCAACTTCTACGAATTCAAGTTATATACAAATAAATATTAATAGTAGTCACTAAAGCGAGTATTCGCCGCAAAGAAATACAAGTTAATATGGTAACAAAGACACAATCTATATTTGTTGCACACGCTCGATGCAGAAGAACAGAATAGCGCGACAAGAGCAAGTGAATTGAATTGGTGGCCGAGGTTGGCGATGGATTTAAGTTCACAGAAATTCGAATGTCCTGCCAACATAACGCGAGATTCAAATATCATTACTCTTATGGACGATGGCGAAATAAAAGCGTTGGTTACATTGAGCACAAGCTCTGTACCAGCATCAAGTCAGTTAGACTGGCAATAAATAAATAAATAAAGAAATTGTAGAGAGAGAGCTGTTACAAACTTCCTAAGACCACGTTGAGGACAATAAAGTAATTTACTGCGACTAATATACAAAAGTGATCTAATAAACACAGTGCGTTTCCTTTCATGAGTTCTTTTCTTCTTAAGATGAATTTCTTTAGAGGCAAAGTAACCTGACTTTGAGCATATGTCCGTCAAGACGTTTGATTAAAACAAGTAAATAAAGTTAAATAAATTATTTACAAGTAAATAATTGAATACATTTACTTATCAATTCCAAAGATAATTTTGGTGACTATTCACTTTTGGGTTTCAAGTGCGTCGATAATAAAACAAAATCAAACTATTTCATTTAATTCATGAAAATTCTTATGATATGAATGCTTTAAGTACAGAATCAAATGTTCATTCGAAATATTTCATTCATACAGAAATGGTTGGATTATTGTGTCCGTTTATTTAATTTCTTTTACCTTCGATTGAACTAAATGTATTTCGGAAATTTCTAGAAAAGGGATTTCTTTGTGCATGGAATAAACAGATATTTAATATTATAGGTGTCTTTATTATAGTCACATTTTTGGGTGTATAGTTCCAAATTTTTTCACACTTTTAGTTTTAATTATCTTAGTCAATATATTTTGGTACTAATTACGTCAGCACGTTCCGAACACTGACAACTTTCCATTTAATATAAAATATTTGACGTCATGAATTTCAACTAATAGTGAGTTCGTTATTATGAAGAAAATAATACAAAATATAACGAAAATTGAAGAAGCTTAAGTTTCATTAGTGTAGTGACTAGGTTTGTGTAAATGACAAATTTTCAGCCCTCTGCGAAACTCATTAAACAAGGGAAGTTGGCGTAACGCGCAAACTTCCTTGGCGTTCCTCTCGGATCTCATAACTGGTGCGGCAAGCTCCTCTCCATACACATATCTGTATTTGAATCAAGCTTTAACGTTTGTGAAACTCTTCATCTTAGCACCGTAAGACCTTACTCGTACGTAACTGAAAACTTGACTGACGAATATAAATGAATATATCTTCTTCATATTCTGAGAGAGAGAGAGAGAAATAGTGTAAACATTATTTTTACGTGAAACTATGTATTACGGAAATTTTAAGCATATTTCCATCCTCTACTTGTTATACATTATGCATGGTAATTATTTTCGAAACATTAAAATGGAACCAATGAGAAAGTTAAGATATGAACTGGGATTAATGATCTACAAAAATACGTCTACACTAGAATCAATAATATAGAATAAAGCAATATTTAGTGATACTTTACTGGTGATACTTCACCACAACAAAGAAATCAAACGTAATTTTTACAATAAGAGTGGAATACACTCGGGTAACGTGATTTTTAATAACATATTTTCGTATTGCACTCGTATATTTTGCTCCATATTCTTGCATCGTCTACATCAAATTATTCTTTCAATCTACATCATTTTATTAAGAATGATTTTAATTAGAATTTTTGTGATATGAATATGAACAGAGTAGTTTATGTGTAATCTTATTTCATGAGAATACATAATTAAGGTACACTAAACATATAAAGAACATAATGGGTTATTAGTAATGTGAGGGACGTCACTTGAGCGTACTTTGAGGCACAATCAAATGAAACTCAGGAATACAGATTACATAAATCCCCTCCATGGCTCAAGTGGTAGCGTTGTTGCTCATCATAAGTCATCCCGGTTCAAACACCGGTGGGGCCGGGGAAAATTTGTAGCTTTTCACATTAATTTTCCGATTCATATGGCTCTGACAATATAAAGCGAACCCTCCTTCCTCTATCCACCTCCTCGTAGTATCAACAACTCTATTACTAACTACTCTTAACACCTCCATGTGGGCCATGTTGTTGGTAAACTCAGCTAAGCGGCCCACCCATACTAATACCATTCTACCCTCCTACCTCCTAGCATGTAGATAAGCTTCAACAGCATGCTACATTTCCCATTTACAAATCCATACTACTATATAAATCTGTAACGCAAAAGCGTGTCTGTCTGTTTACTACCTGATCACTGATTCGATCGTAATGAAATAGGGCAAAGAGATAGTTCAGATATCCAGGATGAACGTAGGCTAAATTATTTTTTTAAATGTATGATGAGAAAGATAAAAATAGTCTTTGCTAATAAACGTCGATAAAATCGAAAGAAAAACAGTTATATTTGTTTACGCTGCTTAATTGTTAGAGATTGGGGACAATTAAGACTATAATATTGTTTCTCTCAAAGAGTTCTACAAAAAAGTCCGTGAGAGCATATTTCTATATACAAAAATTGTCCGAAATTATCGATAAAACGTTATTAAAGATAGAAGTATTAAAATACTTCAATTTGAGAAGGTAATTTAAAATATAATAAATCAATTATTAGCAAATTTAATGAATTGTTTGTTTTGTGAACACAAAAAACATTTTTGAATCGTAAAATGTCGACGAATAGTATTGATTTTACAAAAATGTTAATGAAACGGTGCAGCCGCATTTTGCCTCGGAAGCGAAAATTCGACCGACGCGGCTCCCACGAGATGGTGAAGTGTATAAAATCAAGTTTTGAATTAAATGTGTATAATTATGAATTAGGATACTGTAAATGATTTTTAAAGCTAGTAAGCAAAAGTATTTTGATCATACAATATAAATAGATTTAATTTTTTCCTGAGTAAAAGAATATAAGTCGAAGAAAAATCCCGAGCAACACTAGAGGTAATCACGTAGTACTACAATAAAAAAGAATACTGCAATGCTTGTTAATAAAGATATGAAATATATCTGAGACAACTATGTCCTCCCTTATCGTCCTATTGATTCCTAGAATGAGGCGCTAATACTTCTAAGTCGGATGAAGGGCGTAGAATTATTGATGTGAGACTATCAGTAAGTAGTCTGCGCAATGCATTCAAAGCGAGATAATAAAAAAATTATGATCGACATTAATTAGAAAAACTTTCTTACGACCACACAAAAACAGCAATAAAATGAAAATTCTATAATTATGAACAGCGTATTTAAGATTTCAAAACGTAATATTTCAGTGGGTGGAAATGTATGCTTAAAATATGTATAGTATTCAATATTAAAGTATTCTTCGTACATGGTTCAAATCCTTAAATTCAATTAAAATACTTTCAAATTAGTTTCATAATTTCACAGTAATAACTAGACATTTCTCAACCTAACACATGATTATACCTGACATATTTAATTATACGTTAAGTCCGAACTTACTTAACTCTACGCCTGTTTCCAATTCTAATTCATAGATTTTTTTTTTTCAGTCAATTAACCCCTTTTTTAAAATTTTATTTTTAAATCTAAATTCATAATATAAAGATTGCGATTCCTAAACCTAATAATCATAAAGCCTGGGTAATAGTTTCCCCATCAATCAAGCCCCTATCCTCGCTTAGATTGCATGACAATCGCCGGTCTTAATTATTGTCTCTGGCATAATTAATCCCTAATTAATCAATTGATAAACAATTACATATTTAAATTTAAATGCATGAGATTATTTATATCTCGTAAACCATGCCCACACCGCGCATAGCTTCGTGACAACCTCCATGTTTCGTTGTCTCCGGCCTAATTAAACAAACTAATTAAATCTACAAATTTTGTTTTCTCGCGTCTGCTTCTTTCCGACGCACCTAGCCCGGTGACCTAGTAACGACCACCACCACCGTTGCCCACAGCCGGTGCCTCGTATTTCCTGGTAGTAACTGGTCGCGTGGCACCACCTCCGCTGCCCGCGCACCCCAGTCTCACACCCTTC
>NNCF01125842.1:236005-254970 GCA_002313205.1 Laupala kohalensis
TGTTTCACGTCTTAAAAAGACGTTAATTATTTAAACTACGTTTTCATCACATATTTTAGTGGTCGCTACCAAGCTTCAAAATATTGAAAATTTGAAATTTTAAAGTTTGGTTGTGACTTCTAAAAAAATGTTTTTAAATATGAAATTTATTGGAAAATCTTATTTTAAAACATAAAATAAAATCTTGGTAGCGTTAATATGTTTTAAAAATTAAACTTTTTTGGAAGTCTCTTGAGTATCCAAAAGAAAATGTTGGGGTGTCCCGTTTAAATTACAAAAATTGATTTTTAAGAGTCAATCAATGTTTGCGCCAATCAACTACTACTAACAACTAAACAAGATATTCATAATTATGTTTGTCAAGAGGCAAATATTACGATCCAATTGTTTTTGGATTCACGCTCCGCATTATAAACAATGGTGTAGGTAGGGGAATTTTTGAACCTTAGGGGAATACTATTAATAAAAATACTATAACAAACATTTTAATAAATATAAGCAATGCAAGACCAAAATTAAATAAATTTTTAATTACATCACATATATTTATGTAAAATTCACACGAATCAAGGCAAAATCTGAATCAGTTCCCAATGTATAAAATCGGAAAACGCGTGGGAGTACTTGGAGAGTTTTCACGTCTGTCACAACTTTTTATCAGATCTTTTTTTATGTAGCAAAAATATATAGGGTTTTTGAATATCCAATAAATGTCTTTTATCTCTCCATTCAAACAAATTTATTTTCATTCCCATTTCGATTCAATCAACCATTTTTGAGGGGATCGAAACAGGAAATAACCACCACAAGCGAACTGGTATTCACTTAGAGGAGCTTGGGAAGCGCACTGAGGAAAACTGGAAACCGTAATTACTCTTTGATAATGGTGAAAGATTATTTTATTGCGTTTTAGATCATCGTTCTTTAATGTTCTGAAAATAGAATTTAACCGCCAAGAAACTTCTACTACTATAATTTTTTAAACTTTTATTAAATATAACTTCATGTCCAAAAAATGTTCGTATGTTTTATTTTCTTAGTTGTATTTCAAGAAAATCTTCAGTTTTTTCTGTCATTTTATACCACCAAAAGTGAAGATAAATTATATACTTTTTACATTAGGCATCTTTTTGCATCAGGATAGGCATCTTTTTACTAAAGCTCTAATCCAGCATTAATTGTTTTCTCTTATAATTTTTTAAGTTGCTCATTATGTCATTTCACTTACCACAAGAGACAGCGAGATCTCTAGTTTATTCTAAGGGATATTCTTGAGTAAGTTTCAATTAGATTCAAAGTTAAGATGGAGACATAATTTTAGGGATTTAGTTAGGAATATTTACGAAAATCCTTACTAAATCTAGGCAACATAGAATAGAACATTATATTTCCATAACAAATTAATAATTAGGCAATGAAGTATTGAGGAAGTATAATAATATATACCAAGTAATACCTGACTAGTGCACATGAATTGCTATGTAATAATTGAAGATTATTCAAAATCTTTCAAAATGTGAAATGTATAAAAATATACGGAATTGTTATATTATGCACTCCAAGAATGGAAGATATGAAAGAATTCCACACAATACATTTATGAATGAAATATTTTTCCTCACTTAGTACTTATATGTGCACTTAAATAAATTTCAAAAAGTTATTTAACATTTTTTATTTAAATGGTTTTATAATAATCCAACATGATTTTCATTATATGAATTTTTAAAATTCAATATTAAAATATTATAAACAATGACATGCAAAGGAATGAATTTGTTAACGGAGTTGACATTACCAAGAGTAACGTTTGCTTACCAAGCGGACGGATCCAATACCTGACATAATGAATTTGTTAAGTACAATTTGTCAACTATTTAAATATGATTGGGGGCAATTGAAATAACAGGAAACTTGGCGCAATCTTATTTAAATTATCCAAATTTATAACTATACATGTAAATTTAGATCCCAAAAATAAAATTTATCGGGAATAAATCGAAGTTCCAAAAACTTTTTAAAATCTCAATTAACGGTTGATTAATCGAATTTCTTCAGTTACTCGCATTGTATACTATGTCCATTGCTGGTCAAGGATCTATACATTCTCCTTCACTTTTAAAGTTCACAATTAAGCACGGTACCTATTTCAACTTATGTAATAGATACGTTTGAAGAACAACAAGTGACTCAGAGATAATTGCAGGGACCTATGTCTCTTCTTCTCCGGTAACTACTGTGACAAAGTTAGTGAACTGTTGATAACATTTTTATTCCTAATGTTATATTGGTAGAAATTACTGTTTAAGGTGAACACCACTTTTCATACCTTATCTCATAAAATAGTCATTCGATCTTATTTTCTCACGCACGCCCTATTCCTAGCTCAAGCAAGAAGAACCATGAAATAATATTGAGACTCCACTTATCGTATTGTCAGCTCTCAAGCAACAAGAATGTGAAATAATACTAAGACTCCCTCCTAAAGTCTATTGAAAATAAAATTTATACATATTCCACAGATAATTTTACATGTCGTTAACTTTTTGTCCTCATTTTAGGATGAATTTACCTTGGGAGATGGAAATGCTGCGACTGACTCAAGGTCCTTGATTGGAATTAAAGTGATCTAGGGCTTCTGAATAATTAATTACTTTATTATACTCCATGCAGTCATATACAGTTGATAACTGCTTTCCTTACAAATTATTTTAAGCAACTGACCGATTCATATTCTGATACAATATAAAGAACACTCGTATTCAGATTCTACAAACTCTTGTATTCATATTTTCAAAAGATCTTCTAGTAGTAGTTCTAGCAAAATGATCAGAAAGAACAAACAACAAAAATACAGAACAATTGGGATTTTACTAATAAAAACCGATGAGAAATGTCTTGGAATGAAATCTTATTCCACAATGGATTCTGTTTGTTTACATGGTTTCCTTTAGATAACTCAGGAGCCTGTTTTAATATTCTCATTAAAAACAAATATTTTGCCAGTGTTTTATTTAGTCATCATGCCTTATTTTCCTTTTCAACATATAATAAGCAGACTCGGATCTAAATCCATTGTGATAAAGAATGTTTCGAAGTAAAGAATGCTGGACATCAGTGTCAAGACTTGAACACACAAGAGCTAATGCACACTGATGACTCTTTTTCCTAATCAGAATCAATTTTAATAAAACTAACAACTACAGCTTAGATCCATATCCATAAGGTCTGTCAGTCAATAAAATGTTATTTTTAAAATTGGCAGACAACTGATCTTTTTACTTCAAAAACGTTTATTCATTACTGTATAAAAGACCTTTAGTTATTAATTTGTCTTGTATTTCCCTTTTTATATAAAGGCTTAACTACGAAGTTTCTTAATAAACTCAGAATAGTACCATCATAGAAGAGGTGAGCTTTAACTTCACATGTAGCTAGCAGATAAGTATAAACCATCGAATTCCCTAAATATTAAAGCGTTTGCAATTACTGAGACTTAAGAATTGTTAAATAAATATCATCCCTAATAACATTTTGGAATGAAAGGAGAAAATATAGTCCAGTTCACTTGGAAATATAAAAGTAATTTTTACATTTAGTGGCAGGTATATAAGAAAATAAATATCAGGTAGCAGGTTTATATAATGTCATCTCTTTCGAACTTCCACGTTCATCAATTTTAAAGTACAGATTTAATCATTTACTTGTCTGATATGCTGCATACAGAATTTGGCAAAGAAATGAATTAATTCATGACAATTGTGAGTTAGTTGAATATTTAAACATTAATGATTTATTTCCCGCAAGAATGATCTCATTTAATTTTTTTTCGTAATTTTGAATAATGTAATTGACTGTCGTGATGTATAAAAAGAACTGGAAATTTATTATCCTCCTTGTTCAAATAGAAGTTTCTTTTTCAAAATAATGTTAAAGAAAAAATAGAAAAAAAGCTGAAAGATTTATATATTTACATATAAATTAATGTAAGTTTATATTCTTCATTTTACATGAAGCATTAAAGCTATTAGCGCTGTGAACGTTATAAGACACTCGCGCCCCACCTCGCCAGTGTGAGAGAAATAAGCGTAGGTGATGACGTAGTCTGAGCGCCAGTTGTGACGTCACGACAGCGTTCTGAGCGCTGTGAGCGTGCAAAACGAACGGCTTTAGCGTGCTGAAAGCAAGCTCCCCGAACGCAGCATATGTGACTGCCAAATGATGGTCATATTCAGAGAGTGTATTTATCAACGTAAGTTCTTAAAAGCATCATGATATTTGAGTTCTGATGGATTCTTCAAATGGAAATAAAAGAAATTTGGGATGCGTGAGGATATTAACAAATTGAAGGCTATAAAATGTCCAGAGACATGTTGCTAATAAAAAAATACCACATTTTTAAATGTATTATTTACAGTTATGACTAATTAAGATACTAATTACAATAATAATGTTTATGCTATTAATTAAAACTCAGGGAACAAGACTATTCCCTGAAGGAAAGGACAGACGTAGGAGGCATAATGGAGCTACTCACCTTGTGCCACAAAACTACTTACTTCAGAGCCGGTGATGACTACTACATGTAAAAAGAAGGCAAGCACATGGGCTCTCCGCTCTCATTTGTGATGAGTGACATATACATGGAGGAGTTTGAACAAGGGGTCATCATTGAAACCCCTACGAAGCCTAACATGTGGATACGGTATGTGGATGATGTATTCGCGATGTGGCCACATGGCAACGAACACCTCCAAGTGTTCCTGACACACCTCAATCAAAAAGAGGAAGACATACAGTTCACGATCGGAATGGAAAAAGACGAACGGCTTCCCTTTCTAGACGTACTGGTACGAAGATCAGATAACCGCCTCCACACCACAGTGTACCGCAAGTCAAAGCGCACCGGACGATATCTGCACTATAGTTCGAACCACCCCCTGAACACTATAATAGTCATTGCTAAAAGCCTAGCTAACAAAGCAGATATCGTGGGTTTGGATAACAAGAAACTGAAGGTAGAACAATCATCCATCATAAGGTAATTACGCTCCAACGGCTACTCCTCTACAGTGGAACACAAGGCCTTCAAGCGCAAAACACCAAGCGTTAAAGAACAGAAAAAGAACAAAGGCACGATTGTCATACCGTACGTCCGAGGTCTAGCGGAAACACTCAAGAGAATTGGAAACAAATTCCAATTGAGGACCGTGTTCATACCCAGAACAACACTAAGGAGCATTCTCACCAAGACGAAGACAACGGATGAAAACCAAACACTCAAGAAATGCATTTATAGTATTCCATGTGAATGCGGCCAAAAATACATTGGCGAAACAGAGAGGTCCTTACCCGTGCGATTAAATAAGACCAAAAAGCCGTCTGCCAGGCAGAAACCTTCAAGTCAACATTAGCTGACCACGCCTGGGAAAACGGCCATCGCATCCTATGGGAAAAGGTCTCCCTCCATCGCCACAGAAAGCGATCTAAAAAATACGGAAAATCAAGGAGGTCGCATACATCCGCCTGGCTAGTAATACAATAAGTCAACCTTCAATCGACGTACATCCCCTATGGATGCCAATAATAAAGGGTACTAATACTACACAAGCACAACACGAGAGGATAAATATATCACCGCCGAGTCGCAGTGGCCCAGTGGTAACGTTCTCTGGTTCGAATACCAGTGCTGCCGGACGCCTGAAGACGTACGTTAACAGAATGTCCGAAAAACAAAACGAAAATACACCTATTGTGAAGATATAAACAGGTAAAGACGATTGATAATATCCAAAAAGATTGTAATAAAAATAATTAAAAATAGTTAATGTTTATGTTGGATATCGGGTACACGAAGCGGATAGGAATTTCAATGAAAAACTATATTTGATAAAAACAATGGCTTCTTTATCTCATTTCATACTATTTCATTGTTAACTGATCATAACATTTCATCATCATCATCAGTGAAGAATGGATCACGAGTATTCATGAGTGTATATGACGGAAATGAAAAGAATACTCAAGTCCCAAATACTCAAGGGGTGCATGATTGTTGTGAACGTAAGGAACATGGTGTCTTACGAATGATTCCCAGAAAACCTATTTTTTCGGTTGTACTTCCCTTGACAATTGTGTCCTACATTTTCAGGAGGTCGTTCACGGAGGAAATTGTTTGGAAATTGTTTCTCGTCAATGGAATCTGGACAACTTATTCTCTGGGGAGCAAAGATGTAGTTCATACAGACGTCAGTTAGGAACAACCAACGAGTAGTATCATAAAGAACACGACAGAAATCTTAAAAGGGAAAGAGTACTGTAAGAAGAGATAATTGAAGGTGCAATAGTTAACATGCTTGCATAATAAACTTATTTTCAGTTGACAAGACGAAGTTATGGAAGTAGTGTTGTCCCACAAACAAATTCACCCAAGTGCATTATAAATTTAATCTCATATTAATGAATATTTTATTGAACATATGAATAGAATTCAATAAATTAAAATTGAGTAATTATCGATATTGCGCGTGGAAAAAGGTTATATTTTATTTCAAAAAGGAAAGGAAAATTAAAGTTGTATTTAGTGTGTAATAATATAGTATTATATTTTGTTAATCATATATTCAAAACATTTACATATTATGGAATGAATTTCACAAAAACGTAGAGCCAGTCAAAACTGGTCTGAAAGTGGAAAAAGATATCCCGTGCTTTGAGGCATGCCTGATAAGCATTGCGAGCTTTCATCCATGAGACGTTCAGATTATTTATGGGTGGAATCGCAGACGACACTTCGAAGTGCTTCTCAACTCCATCATTAATACATAGCCACCGCAACCCGTACTGCAATGCGCTGTGCCATGACGCGCGTTACACATGCCCGGATTATCATTTGAAGGCATGCCGCCGCCCGTTGCACACATTCGAGTACATTCGCATATACGCGTCGGCGACAGAATTCAATGACGGTGCTAGGGCTTCACTATCGCCATCGAAGCGAAAATGCATGCATCTTCATTCAGTTGCTATATCTGGAACAAGTCATTTAACTAGCGGTAAAACGTGGACATGACTTCTCTGGGAATGATATCATAGAATCATATCGTGCTGGGATTCTGCAAGAGAAGAAGAGTAAGTTTGTGATGAAGATTGTATAGGCCTATTCGTCTACAACAGCGCTGTCCAATTGTTGGTCCGCGGGTCGCATGCATTTTTACGTTTATACCGCGAATTATAGTACATTTTACATCAAACTTTTCATCCAACGTTGGGAGCACAATTTTGTGTTGTAAATCTATGCTGCCAGAATTAATATTTTACGAGGCATGTCCAGTGCGAGAGAATAGAAAATTGTGTTCGGACTTACCCCGTTCATACATTACATAGGGAAAAATTTATTATAATACTAAATATTAAAAATTCTTCTTAAAAGTACAAATATAAACTATTTAATTTATTAATCTTCAAATAAAATAAATTTGGTGGTACTAAAAATATAGCGTTACTAAAAAATAAATATGAACACTTTGATTGCTTTCTTCGGGCCACTTTTTGTCACACTCCATCCCGTGCCGATGTATCGTATAGAAAATGACCCGCGGGCTAACGTACGTTGGACTCCGCTCCCTACAACATACGATCGTTCCGGTAAGGAATGCATTATGAGTACAGAAGAAACATGAAGCAAAGTAATATAGAAGAACTACATGTTATGCAAATGAATACCCGGACAATAAAGTAAGAATTGATTTTGAACAGAGTACAGTTTACAAATCGTGCTATTAACTAAAGTGAGGATTAAACATCAACTATTCGTGGTAGAATATTTTCCGTATTTGACATTTACACTGTATTAAGAATTCGTGTGAAATATTTATTTGGCTAAAGTGAGGACATTTTTATTCAATTTTTTCTTCAGAGGAAGAGATATATAACGATTGAAGAAATATAACGGTCGCATTGGAATCAAGCTTGGGGAAGTAGTTACGTGTTCAAGATATGTGAAGTATAGTCACCGGCAGTTAAGTGCAATAATTCTGAATTTCAATTTTAACATCTCGATAAACGCAATTCTTTCATGTTATAGATGCTGTCATCCATCATTCGTTCTTGGAGAATGTGACGTTGAGAGTAGAGGCATATAAAGTACTCTTTTCTTCCGCAGCGTGTGTCTATAAATTGAATCCCTTAAAAAAATTATGATCAATTTGACACTTCGCATGTAACGTGGAAACGATTCGCAAAACTAAAGTTACAGGTTTCGATTCTAGCAAAAAAAAACATTTGATGTGAACATGAGCTCCATGTGACACAATAAAAGAAATGTTGCATGCGAGTTTTCAAAACCGTTATTGTCATTTTTTATATTACTTCAATGATGTAATAATAATTCGCGGCGTGCATTTACTGGTTACTTTAATCAATATTTAGCTAACACAACTCGGAAATAAGTTGGGGGAAATAAATTAGAATACTCATTATTTTTCGTATGCTTCATTCTTGTGGAATTCACGTCACATTGCGCACCTGTAATTACTATATACTTGTCGGGAGCACAACAAAGTTAAGAGTTAAAGTTATCTTTCGTGGTGGCGTTGTTCGTTTGGAACTCATTAGGATTCGGCGTGGCGTGGTGAAGTGCACCTTTAAGTTGGCCTCTGTGAGGCGGGTCCAAATGCGGAGGCGGGCCGGAGCGCTCGAGAGGACGCTACAGTACTGCGCCTTCCCAAAGACACTTGCAGTTCTTGCCGCTGTCGCTGCACCTTCCCCCGTCCCCTATCACCCTTCCTCTTTGCTTCCTCGCTCTCAACTCTTCCCTTCCTTCCTCCTGGCGACGATCTCATACTCGTACTTCACTTGTCGTTCGGAACGCAGTTCGGAGGTTGTTACACAGGTCAGTGTTCCGAGATATGTGGAATATAATGTAGAATTAATTGAACTAAAAAAATTGTGGCTCAATAATATATAACATTCTACTACTATTAACGTCCATTATGTAATCTAAATAAATAGTTAAAAACAGAATACAATATATGTTTATAATACAATATTATAACATGTTTGTATTTTTGCTTTTTTGTAAACATATTTATATTTCTGTTTATATCTTGTTAATTTGTCCTGTTATGTTTATTGTTATAATTTGTTATTACTTGCTCTCCTGACGACGGCGTAAATTCACGTCAAAACGTAGTGAGTTCTTAACGAAAAATAAAATATATTATTCGTCCATAAAATGTCGTAAGTTTTTAACTATTTATTTAATTAGATTAAATAACAGACACCGGTTAAATTTATGGTTCCAGAAATTGGATTTAAAGTATGTGTTTCTTGTAGTAAAACATAATTAATTGGGTTTATTCGAAATGATCCAATACGTTTAATTACACACATTGGAATATTTAACGTTTATAGTAAATTTCTATATATAATTAGTGGCAGAAATAGTTTTGTTTTCTTTGCATCATAATTTTATTTTATTAGCCTGGTCTTTTTAAATAAAATAGAAATATATTTAAGTGACAATGTTTTCAGTTTTTTTTCTAAAATAACAGAAAAAAATATGGATACAAGAGTTAAAAATAATATATGTGGGCTGGATTTTGCGTTCTAAAAACGAATCGAGTCGAGAATCGATTCTCGATTACGGTTCCCTTTCGATTCGTTCATTAAAGATGAATCAGATCGCGATACTAAAGTGTGAAGGTTTACGAGGAAGAGCTGACTATAGTGGAAACGAAGATACAAAATTGCAGAAATTCAAATTTGCAAAGAAAATTGCAGAAACCAAAGTGGTAACGTTGGAAGTTGCAAAGTCAGCGGGATACAGCGGACAAAAGAACGGTAGAGTAGAAGAGAGGGAAGGACGGACGTAATGTAGTAGCGACAACGAAGTCAGTACAGGAACTCGAAGAAAATATGGGGATTTAGATTGAAGCCGAGACATTCCAGAAAGTAACAGAATGCATATACAGAGAGGGGGGTGGGGGAAGATGGAGCAGTGGAGGGGAGAGTGAGTGGAGAGCGTTGCAGACAGAAAGGGGTTGCGCAGCGGCGTAACGAGTGCAGGGGGATGGCGAAGGGGGGATGGAAGAAGCAAGCGGCAGCGCAAGAGGCACTTCGCGGATTATTGCTAACGTGTTTAAAGCTCCGCGAGGGCCCTCGGAGTGTGGCCTTGGCTGCTACAGCCGACGAAAGAGTCCCGCTGCGCTCTTCGCAGAGGTAGCTGCTCACTCTTCCACAGAGAAGAGGAAAGCTTTCGGTTATTGGGACGATTCAGCTTCGAGCTCACTATATTGCATCGGTGTAGCTTCGTGGCTTTGTTTGCAACCGAAGAGTTGCCTAGGCCAAGTTTATTGCCGGATTTATCACTTACTTACATCTACTTTTGCACAGTAGAACCCCACTCAACCGACCTCGGATTAACCGGATATTACTGAAAAAGAGCTATTTCTGAACATTCTGGGTTGGGAACCTACAAGGCTCTGATTCTTAAATACTAATCGTGTTCCTACTGTTCCTCCGCTGCCTTAGCTGGTTCCGGACAAACAAGTTCATATTTAAGGCTAAATACCTCAAAACAAATTTGCTGTTCCTAACCCCCTTCACCCACTTTCCCCTTCAATTATAAAAAATAAGGTGTTTTAATCAGTGTACCGGGAGACTCTCCCGGGCGAAGGAAGCTACGATCCTAGATGTCGTGTGGTTTTAGTACCTCCCTCTAGAAGTTAATCCTTGAGTTAGAAGCTGCTCCATGCCAGTGTGTAGATAAGGAACTGACTTCAACGTTATATGTGGTTCACTTGCTGGGACTTGGCGTTGCGGTATCTGTGTATCATTCTACAATCATGGCGACCGAGCGCGCCGGTGTCGTGATTTATACAACTCGCCTCGGAAAAAGTGATAGATCTTTCTCGGATGTCCGGTGATCTATCAGATAAAAGTGATGTAAAAATACCTCGAACCGTTTACTACAAATCAAAAGTAAACTTCCACCATTTTCTTGATTTAAAAGTTGGTCGTATTTTGTAAATAAGTTTTTTTCTCCATAAGAAGCAATGTATTTCAACATCAATTACAATTGCAATTATTCCATTTAATTGGCCGGTGAGATATGTTTTTCAAGTTGAAATCACTATAAGTAATTCTGTTTATTTATGCAATATTTGAGTGATTTGCAATTCTACAGACTCTAGTACTACCTTGCGCAGGAAGAGGCATTGTTTGTTCGCATTTCCATGCTTTGCATATTAGAGTTTCTGTATAAAACGTTTGCGTAATACTGTGATAAAATATAGTTTTTAACAGAAATTGAATATAATTACAAGTTATTGTATGAAATTGGTATAATTCGAATCACAAATTACTTATAAATATTCCTATAATTTCTTATATTTATACAGCGAAGTAAAGAAATCAAATCTCATTGCCTACAAGTGATGTGTATTGTCGAAAGTAATTTCACATAATTTGCGATTCTCTTAAGTTTTTCATATATGTGAAAAGGAAATAATATAAAACTACTTAAGGAACAAGTAAATTACCTCTTCTAGTGACATATTTATCCACGAGATAACAATTAGGTAGTATTCGTGCAACCTAAAAAAATAATTACAGATCAATAATATGAATGCCTCGTTTCAGATATAAAAAGAAACAAATCCCTTTTATTTATTCCAATCAAATTGAAATGTTAATATTAATACTCATATTAATACCATAGGTTCTTTTCTTTTTTCATTCCTACTTCATTCCACTCTGTCATTCGTTTCTTATTTCCTTTTCTTCTCTTTTCGCTTCTTTCTTTTTCTTTTTTTATATCTTTCTCTTTCTTTCTTTCATTCCTTCTTTTCTTGTTTCTTTCCGCGTTTTGCCTTTCTTTCTTTCTTTCATTCCTTCTTTTCTTGTTTCTTTCCGCGTTTTGCCATTCTTTCTTTCTTTCTTTCTTTCATTCCTTCTTTTCTTGTTTCTTTCCGCGTTTTGCCTTTCTTTCTTTCTTTCTTTCTTTCTTTCTTTCTTTCATTCCTTCTTTTCTTGTTTNTTTCTTTCTTTTCTTTCTTTTCTTTCTTTTCTTTCTTTTCTTTCTTTTCTTTCCTTTCTTTCTTTTCTTTCCTTTCTTTCCTTTCTTTCTTTTCTTTCTTTCTTTTCTTTCCTTTCTTTCCTTTCTTTCTTTTCTTTCTTTCTTTTCTTTCTTTCTTTTCTCTCTTTCTTTTCTCTCTTTCTTTTCTCTCTTTCTTTTCTCTCTTTCTTTTCTTTCTTTCTTNCACGCTTCAAAATAACTAGTAAAAATTCAGGAACTTTAT
Organism: Laupala kohalensis; assembly: GCA_002313205.1. Classification (NCBI taxonomy): domain Eukaryota; kingdom Metazoa; phylum Arthropoda; class Insecta; order Orthoptera; family Trigonidiidae; genus Laupala; species Laupala kohalensis. The sequence goes on from NNCF01125842.1 coordinate 248,308, forward strand.
TGAAGATACTAAAAAAATAATAATATTTCGCAGCACGTGCCGATATTTGGCAATTAATAATTTGTAAATATATTACTGACATAACCATTGTCATTGATACTTAAATAATATTCATGTTTAACCATATTTACACGTCTAATAGTTTTATGCACATCATCTTTCTATATTACAATTCCAAATGATGAAGGTTTGGATGCATTGAAGTACTTTCTTTCAGAACGTCTCCTCTTTCTCATTAGAATTAGCCAGCTTCATACTCACATCCGAAGTTTTTCAATTCGAAGATGAATTGTTCCAATATAACTGGGGATTGTATCTTGGGTACAAGAATGGCTCCCTCTTACTCATTCATGGAATTATCTTAAACATATTTTCTTTCCATCTTTCATTTCACTTCTATGGATGAAATTTAGAGATAATTAATCTGGACTCATGGTCATGAACATCTTCAACGTCTTCTCAAAGATTGAACTCATTATACTCGGAAGAAAACAAAAATATATATCCCATGCTGGCCCAGGTTTTTCTCCTGTTTTCCTTCGAGCTGTTGCGGATTTTCCATGGGCGGGTACGTCATCAATACTTTTGTTTTATTATTCTCAAATATTTATAGCACGTCATATCTACAATTCATTTTCGAATAATAAATGGATTACAGTACATATTTACTAAATAATTTCTTTTATAAATATTAAATCCGTCTCTGCCCTTGGTTTTATGATCGGAATTGATAAAAAGGTCCCTCGCTTGTTTCCGGAGAGTAACTTAGTTTACTATCTCTCGCGTGATCATACGCAGTTTGCAAATGCTTTTTTGACAATCCAGTTTATTTAATTATTTTCATATAGTAAAACAACACTCAACAATTCCTTCATTCTATTATTCCCACCCACGGTATGTTACACGCTCTCTTCCTTATGTCCACGCTCTCTATGCCCCGGAACGGGTTCAATGCTTTGCGTGAAGACATCTTGGTAATTTAACAGAAGTTTTTTTCAACCGTTCTTTGTCACCTGTCGTTAGGGATGGGGACTAAGCCATCTTTCTTTCGATGATATTTCGCACATCTGGCTTTATTGTCGCTATGTGAAAATAATTTTGTTCCAGATCCTCATTTTCCCACAATAAATCCCCTTCTTCACCAAATAAATCCCCGTCCCCTTAACATTATAGATGCGATGGGTACCTCTATACACCTTTCATTATGGTTCGGTCTGGGGTCCCCGCTCAGCCCGAACCTTCCCTGTTTTTCGAACTACGTACCACTATTATTGGACTTAGCCCGTCTCTTTACCCTTTGCGTGTTCTCTGTTCCCTTCTCGCTCATTACCGTTCTTTTACTTGCAAAGGAATTTTCTTCCTTTCTGCTTGGAATCAGGTGGTTTGCCGCGCTCTGGGGTTCGATTCGTATCCTTCCACGCGTTTTCCACCTGCCCCTTGAGACCCTGGATCCGATCGCACATTCTCCCTTCGATATTCATACTAGCTACCGCGCCCTTTGTCCTAGTCTCTTTGTTGAATCTCTCTGCAGTCTGGTCGTAATATCGCAGAAGCACTTGCAGTTTTTTTAAAGACATCGGCAACGAAGTTTTCATTTTGGTTGGCACTCCCGCCATAAAACATTTTTTACGAATGTTTTCGGTTTCTCTCCGCGTGTGCCATCAAATGTTAAATGAGTTGGAATTGACCACTGGGTCATTTCCCCGCTCGCGACCCCACCCTTGGGTAGAGACATCTGCATCTATCTCTTCAATTTGTTTTTTTGGTGGTTTCGATAGTTCCAACTACGCTATCTACTTTCTGGTCGTCTAGAGCAATCGCGATTTCATTCGCTGATTTCATTTCTACTAAATCCTTATCTACTATATCATCAACTGACCGTTCCGCTTTCGCAAACACCTGATTCACGGCGGCCTCGCTGTCCAAACACCTGATTCTCGGCTCTCTCAACGCGACCACCTCGGCTGTTTGCGTTTCATGCTTTGAATTAAATTTCACAAATTTGGCAATGAACAATACGAAAAGTTGACCAAGTGTAAGATTGAATAAGTCATCTTGTTTAACAACTCCACTATTTAGTTCATTAATTTAGCGTTTAACCATTCCTCTGGTTCATCAAATCTAGCGTTTAATACTTGCTGTGTTAGCATGGATTCTGTACTCGTGAGATGCCTCTGTGCCTCCGGAGTTTCGACGTACGCTGGTGGGATAAGCGAGGTCCCCGCCGGACTCGTAATAGTACTGACGGTCTCTTCCACATCCGAACCCGATAAGTCCTGACCTGTCAAGTCGCTTCGGTATTTAGTGAAGGAATCTCGTTCAGCCATGCTGTTTCGGGGTGAATTTAACGTAATGAAGAGAGAAGAAAATCACAAACCATCAAACAAGAAAAACCCGTACGTTATCTGCATTTATCCACAGCGTCGTAACCCATTCTTTGGTACGAACATCAACTAATATCTTATACTAATACACTCGATAAACAATAGAACAAAGATCACACAAATATTCAATACATTTCTAAAACAAAATGTTACTTCTTTCCATTCATATCGTGTAGGAGTCAATTTGTTGAGATTTCCTTAACACCCCCTTCCATAATTCTTCTTCCTTTCGAATCCCCTGTTCGGGTGCCAATGTTGTGACTTGACAAAATGTCGGCTCATTTGAACCATCGGAAAATTGTCGATCGTCAGGTTGTTGTGAGGCCGAGAGAAACCTTCGGCCATGCGGCAAGGGAGGGAGGCCGGATAATCTCCAAGACAATGGAACAAGCGGCAAAGAGTCAAATATTTTATTATTCCTAAATAAAACAAATCAAAAAATAAAGGTACCAAAAAAAAAAAAACAATATCAAGTGCGTTTCCGTCCGAGATTTGTTCTTCTCGAATCGGGTTGGACAGCCTTTCAGCTGCGCCGTCGTAGAAGGTACGAACAGGTAGACCGCCCAATATCGGCGTGCATCCGCCGCTGCTGTGGCTCGGTTCACCACATTTCCCGGACGCGCCGTAGTATCGCGCCAAGTGTAGGCGAGAATCTTCGTCCTCGGCGCCGGCCGCGTCCCTCGTTCACAGCGGAGTGCTGTCTCCTGGTTGTCTCCTGTCGGCTTCCTCACTAACTTCCGAGGTACGGTGACACACTGTGTCACGCGGTAGGCGAGAGCGTGCTGCCCTCCATCTGCTCCTTCCATCACCTTCTCAGCCTCGCCGTCGATTGCCATACGTAACGGCTACAGCGTTTACTGCTGAAAGACCACTCAAATGCGCTGCAAGGACTGCCGAGCGTTCACTCGGATCATGTTGCGGCTCCACTCTTCGAAAAAGTGAACGCACGCCGCTGATCCCCTGCTCACCGCATGCTCGAGTGAGTGTTGACTGCTCACTCATAACTGATGGAGTGCTAACTGATAATTCCTCCTTCCCCCTCCAACACCGTTATCAGTGCATCGCCTCCGTCGTCACCGTGGCAGGCCATTGGGCGGCGCGGTCACGCCGAATCTCCCGCGCGCGGGTCTGAGCCGCCGCCACGCTCTCACTCCGTAGCACGGCGCACTTTATGTGGGCGGTGGAGCATGGGAATTATGGGACTATAATCCCGTAAGTCTGTCTGTCTGTCTACTAATGGGTATTTGAACATCGGTATAATTTGTTGTTGATCTTGAACTAAGTCACTTTCTTAATGCCCCTAATAATGTGCTTTACACTCCTTTTTGTTTCGTGTTCGTATTGTCTTTGAATTACTGTCTCCTTCGGGAGACATTTCCGGACATGCATACCTTGATGATTTGTTTGTTCGTATTAATGCGCTCTATCATCCCTCCAAGTTTTTACACGTACTTCTAGCACACTTGCATAAAGATGAGTATTTAGTTAGTTATTAAACAACATTTTCTACCTGGAAGGTCATTTATGGATCAAAAGAATTTGTACTTCAAAACTAATTACGAAAATAAGCTGTTTCGAGTCGGAATGTCAGTTCACAATCCCGTCCGTGCACAGAAAGTAATATTTGTAATTATACCTCATTTGTGGTGATCAATTACGAATCATAGAAGAAAAAGGGATGTTTACGAGAAATAGAAAAATGATTCAGCGATTCTGCGTGGACTTGTGCTTTCTTCGGTCGATTATTTTTGATAATCCTTGAATGTAAATATCAAGAACTTCCTGATAAATATTTGTAATGTAAGCATTAATTTCTACAAATTACATAGATTTATTGTCATTGGATTATAAATGGAAATTTTATCTGACTTTCAAGAGAGCAGAATATTGTGTCATTTCAAGTAATTATACAAAAAAAAATGAAATTTTGTGAAAGGAAGAACAATTTTCTCATACAAATATGTTCCCATAATCAGATATAGTGGTAAGCAGTGGCGGATCTGGACCATAGTCAAGGGAGGAGGAGTAACCGGGATCTGGGGAGCGATTTCGTTTGAAAATCATGGTTTTACTACACAAATTTTATAAATATTATATTTTAAATGAAATACGTAAACTCATGAAATGGATAATTAACAATTAACAATATTAATTAGTAAACAAATTTATTAATTGTTTTGTGTCAATGTATGCGTTTATCTATTGAGAGTTCAGGGCGAATGGGGGGGGCTATAGTCCCCTTAGTCTCCCCCCCCCATAGATCCGCCACTGATGGTAGGTGGAAATAATATAAATCGTTTTCCAACTAATTAATTCAATGAGAGAAGAGATATCATTCAAGATCACGCTCCGTAATTACGCCGTTTCCTTTATTAAAGCACAGCGCGATTTCCTGAACACTGAAATGGGAGCACGTCAAACCTAGTGTAATTCCCGCAATGCGTAATATTGCTCTCTGAGATACATTCATCGAATGGAATCTCTTTATCATGACTCCGGCAAGTTTCTGTTTATTAAACTATCCTGGATATCGATTTGAGCTCCAAGGAGACAGCCGTCGAGGTTGGCTCTGAAGAGTCTGCGATAAAAGATTGAGACCATGTAAGATAATAGAGTAGTTCCCATCAGAATAATTATCGTTCGTTTTCTCCCATTGATGTATATATTCTGAAAGTCATGAAACTTCGCTCTGAGAAAATGTAACCTAGGAAAAGAAAACATTAACGGTAAAGCGCTGCGTCAATTAGTTTATTTAAAGTAAACGCAGAAACTTAGTTTATTGACAGTTTGTAACCGCTCACTTGGCAATAAATTATTTATTTATTGCCAGTCAGTTGGTACAAGGCTTGTACACAGTGTAGCCAACGCTGTTACTTCGCCATCGTCACTAAGGGTAATGATAAGTGTAACTCGGGTTATGTTGGTAGCACTCCCGGATTTCTTTAAACTTCTATCTATCATCAACAACTGTCATGAACACGATTCTCTTGCTCTTGTGCCACTAATCTGTTCCTATTTTTTTCTTTTGCTAAAAGGTACTATGTCCGCTTTTATTGAAGTCAAATATTCACGAAATTGGACGAGGACAATTATTTTGTAATTTTAAATCTCGATAACAAACTAAGATTGTCGTTTGACTTCATTTCTATCATCGCTCGTATTGTTTTAACTTACGTGATGAGGCTGCCATTTCCGTAAGAAGAATATTTTCCGCAGTTTGTGGTGAATTATTCGTGTAAATGCTAGGCATGAGAAAAAAAGGTATGAAAATCATAATGTCTTTGCGTTCTTATTCAAAACAGGCGTGATAACCTAACAAGTAACTGGATCGTAGATATTTTATTTAGTTGTATCATTATCAGTTGCTTTGCTAAGATTGGTAAATAGTAATGTTTAAGGTGGGACCAGAACTCATAGTTAGTCAAATCACTGACACATGTTATTATTTTCTTTATTCTAATTATATTAAAACCCGACAATATTAATGATAATGAAAAAAAAATATTTAATTTGTATATACCAGTTAATAGTATAGTACAAACCATATTCAGGAACTCACTGGACTCGTTTGAGTATGGAATGCATAAGAGTATGTAAAAGTATCTCATCTCATAAATATCTCTTTGTAATGTCCTAGATAAAGTAATGGAAAAAATTCGCTACAAATCAAAGTAAGCTTCCGTTATTTTCGTTGTATGAAAATTGATCTTTCTTTGAAAAGAAGTTTTTCCTCTATAGGACACAATGTATTACATCAATAATAATTGCAATTATCTCATTGCCGGTGAAGTATATTATTCGAATTGAAATCCCAGTAAGTGTAGGTTACTCTATTTATTCACGCCAGTTTCAGATATTCTAATANCGAGATACGCAGATCGTGAAGTGAGATCGTGAAACGACGTAATTTAATTAATGGAATCCTAATGGGAATTCCTTTCGACTACAATTTCCAATTAAACAAATCTGAATAACTTTCATTATTGACTTCGGTGGTTGCTTGTTATTCCGTCTCACAAAACCAAATGCTGTTAATTAAACCAATGTAGAAGTTGGTGTCACAGAGCATCCCAAAATAATGCCACACAGGTCATAGTTCTTTCACCCCGTTCATGATACGTACATCGTTAACCTCCCACTCATTCGACGAATGTTCTTCCCGAGTGACCTTTCTTTCTCGAATTCAGCGCAAACTTGTTCAAAAATATTGACTTTCACGTTCATCGCTAAATCTGTTGATTTTATTCTTGTATTTTCGTGTGTGTGTGTGTGGGGGGGG
>NNCF01125842.1:254985-268938 GCA_002313205.1 Laupala kohalensis
ACGTCATTAGAGCCCTAAAATTTTGTACATGTAGGGAAAATGCAGTTACGCACTAGGGAGAGCCAACATGACTCTCCCCGCGTGTGGGACTTGCCGAATGACTCAACCATACCATACACTAAAACCCTCCTGAATTACAATATATCAAAACATATCTCAAAACCAAAACTCAAAACATTACAAAAAATGAGGAAAATGAAAGATACCCTAGCCCTAATAATGTCCGGATCGAAAAGAACAAGAGGTGACCGAGGGAGGTCAGGAAAGAGAAAGGAAGGAGCATGGCACAAGTAAGTGGAAGTAATGCCAGACTCAGCTCGGGGCCCCGTGTTTGCCAAACACGTACTTACTAGATGTAAGTCCCCTGGGGGGATTTTATTCTTGTACAATGCAATGTGTGCAAATAACAGAGGCCTTTGGCACTTTATTTGATATTTACTTGTTTGTCATTACTCAAATCCATAAACAAAACGGGGCTCCTCCCACAAGTTCTCGGGAGGGTTTGGGTTTAAATTTCTCTTTATTTTACTTTTCTTTAAGTTTACATTTTTTTCTCTCTAAATTTACTTTTGTTTTTGGTTTTTATAATTATTTAGAAACTGTTGTCTCTCTCCCCCTTTCTTTGCTTTTATGTTTTGATATATTGTAATTCAGGAGGGATTTTAGTGTGTAAGGTTGAGTCATTCGGCAAGTCCCACACACGGGGAGAATCATGTTGGCTCTCCTTAGTGCGTAACTGTATTTTCCGTACCTGTAAAAAAATGTTAGGGTTCTAATGACCTCGAAGTCGGCGTGCCGTAAAGCCCCAATAAAAAATAATAATATAGAAACACAATATGAGAAAAAAAAGTTCAAGTGTATGAAAGTGTTTTGGTAAAAAAGTCTACGAGGGTGGATCTACGGCAAATATCTGAAGATATTAGTAAACGTGATCACAAAAGAATATACACAAATGAAAAATGATACTTGGTCTACGGACTAGAGCAAATCGCTGTGTCGACGCGGCTCCCCGCGAAGTAATGCTTACCGACGCCATCCACGGAGAGGCCCTGGTGAGGAAGAGGTTAGGGTTGTAGTTGGTAATCCATGTCGCGGAGTCTCGTACAAACAACATCACTGCTATCTGTAAAGTAGTTCCCCCCCTCCAAAAAAATCGCAGAGTCGACAAAGACAATTGTGAGCGCAAAATATTAACAAATCGACGTACGTGCACATGTGTTTTTCCGAGAAGGTTGGAAGACAATTCATCGATAATATTTGACGCAACAATATAGGATACATAGTTAACAAAATATTTTCTTAATTAATTTTTGTAGTAATTATTACATGTGACAGGTATCTGTACATGGAATTAATTGTAACGAAAATAAAGACGAATATTTCTATTCTTTATAATTTATTGGTCAATTAATATGAATGTAAAACCAATATGTTGCTAACATATTTTATTATAGTTTTAAGTGTCAGTTTCTTGATAAAATTATAAACAATTCATATATAAAAATTTTGTTTTCAGGGAAAAATCTATAAACTTATTTTTTTTAATAGGGTCTCGATTGGTTTAAATTTACATGATCAGAAATCGTTTTTCATAAAATGTGTTAAAATACAACTCTTCTACGGATGATGAACTGATTAAAACTGACAATAATTAAAATGATTTAAGCTCCATCATGTTGTATCCTAACGTAAGTCTTATTACTAGTCTGTTTAGTATTTCGTGACTCACTTGCGTCATGAGCAAGTCGAGTTCCAAAGAAAATTTGACTGAATTCAAATCGCTGACCCTGCACGATCAAATGNTCCTAACGTAAGTCTGTTTAGTATTTCGTGACTCACTTGCGTCATGAGCTAGTCGAGTTCCAAAGAAAATTTGACTGAATTCAAATCGCTGACCCTGCACGATCAAATGCAACTTAACAAGTATTTTCGGTGACTTAATTTATACTGCGTATATATTTTGGTGAAACTTTATACTGCCTCACTCAGAAGAATGCAATGATATCACAATTAAATTCACACGTTAATAACTATTTATACAACCTCCACCAAGTGAATAATAAAACCATGATTTCAATTAGCGACCAGCGATGGATTTCAGTCACGCGCGTTGTTGCCAGGCGTATCACTCCACTGACTGGTGCAGCTTTAACAGGCTGAAGTCTATAGCTGACGACTGAACACGGTATTGGCAACAGCGCGCGTGACTATAATGCAGCACTGGCCGATTATTTAAAACATGGCTTTAATTATCACTTGATGGATTATGAGTTAATAATGTTTAACGTTTCAATTCAATTGTAATGTGATCATGGCATTCTCCCGAGTGCGACAGTATAATTTGTATGTCTTAATAATGAGTCTGGTCGTTTTCAGCAGTGTTTTGAAAAAAATTAATAACACATTCTATTTTGCATGTAGAAGTTTAAAATAATAAATGTTACAAACACAGCAGTGATCATTTTCTGAATAAGAATTATTTTTGTCACCCTCAGTTAATTTTATAGAGAATTATAAAGTAGTCTTATCAGAAAAAAATATCACGCTGTTTGAAACATTTCAGTTTTTAAAAAAATATACTCAGTCATAAAAACAAATTTTTCACTCGTGAAATACGCAAAACCAAATTACAAATGCAAATTGTTTTTCAAAATTTATCATCAATGTCCTTCGTAACATATTAATTTCTTCGTCTCTATAATATGTAATCCACATAATATTTCAAGTTTTGCCACCTACATCCCCCCTAGTCAACAGCTCCCCTTTGTTCATACAATTCACATCGGATCTGTCACGGCGCACAAGCGAATGTCCCTAGGGGTTTGCGACCCTGCGTCGCACTGATTAGATCTCACTCCACATGTTCTGGTTAATGCATGCTCCAGCGCAATTCATATCATCGTGGTGACAGTCTAAGACCTTCGAAGGGGTTGATGGTGATGGTGGTGGGGGTGAGAAGTGTCACGGTAATGGTGCTCACCAATGTCTTTTTTTCTGTGTGACTTCAAGGCTTGTCAACGGCAAGGTCATTTAGAGTCCTTAAACACACCAGTGTCATCTCCAAATAAATGGAACTTGTTTCCACACCTCTTGGTCATATGACTTTCATTTATGGACTTTTTTTCAGAGACACGTATTATACTCTGACGTTTATTATTTGAATGTATCGCTTTGTTTACGAGAATAATGTCAATATTTGTACTGTCATACTCCAATTTAAATATTTTGAATGCCCCTGTAAGTAGGCTGAATTAAGGCTCACGACGTCTTGACAGATTCTTTCTATCATCAGGTAATTGCAGAACAGAAATAAATAAATAAATTTTATCTTGGTAACAAAATAAAAACAAGTTAACTCCACATAGATAAAAAACAATTCCGTAAAAAAAATCATCAAAGCAAAATAATAATAATAATAATAATAAACAACTGTCTGTAGCCCTTTGTAAATTCAAAGTGTTTTTAGTAAATTGGACGTGTAACATTTAAGAAATAATGCGTTTGAAGCAATTTGGTTCCCAGTTGAAATGTATTTCATCTAAACGATGCAATGATATAACATTATGTGGTTGTGTGTTTATGTTTCGTTGGTATCAGCATCCCTACAATCGACGTGTGTTAATCGATAATACTATTCAATTGAGATAAAAACACCAATGTTCAAGTGAGAACTGAAAGCGGTTCTTTATATTAATTGCTGCAATGTAGCTAATGAAATGTCGATAATGGATATCAGTCGATGAATAAATGAATTCGCTACTGCAAACAAATACGCGCACACGTAAAAACAGAATGTAAGGGAATTACTTGGACATCGTTTATGTTGCCGAGGCGACGGCGGTTTCCCACGTTAGAGGGGGAGAACCTGTGTCGTCCGACTTTAAGGGGAGCTGGCTAGAGAGGAGGTGGGAGATGCCCTAATCTTAAAGAACTATCGACAGGAGAAAAGGAGTGATAACAGCATTGACAGGCATAGCTTTTATTACCGAACTCACCCAGAGTGCAACGAGCGGCGACGTGGAGCGTCCGGCGACGAGACGGGAATATTGACGGAGCGCATGGCGAGTTTTGTGCAGTATTGTGAAGTTGTGACTTGGGTAAAGATAGTGTCAGAAAGTAGGTTCGACTGAGACAGTTGATGTCAATTCAGACCGAAAAGGGAACGAGGTAGAGTTCGGCAGAGATCGTAAAAGTCTAGTCTGACCGAGAAGAAGTGATGTACGAAATTCTGTTGAGTCAATTCTAACCATCAATTTTTTTTGTGGGGCTTTACAGCTCATGCCGACATCAAAGGTCACTGGAGCCCGAAAAACTTGCACAGGTAGGGAAAATGCAGTTACGCGCTAGGGAGAGCCAACATGACTCTCCCCGCGTGTGGGACTCGCCAAATGATTCAACCCTACTGTTACGGCACACCACAAGCCAGATGCGATGTGGGTATTTTTTGGGTAGAAGCGGGATTCAACCATAAACCACAACCCTTATAGTAGAGTTCGCTGCCACCAGCTTTGTTTCCCCAAGCAATCAAACACACGTGGATTAACAATAAAATATTCCTTTAATACAAGTTAAATTGAAATCTGCGTATTTACAAATTTAAACGAACTCTCAAATCATAAATACAAGTTTGAATTTGTTATTACAGAGTTATTGCTATCTGAAAGCAACCATTACACACATATATAAATACTGGTGTTATCAATTAACTCGGAAATCCACCCAGATTATCCGAATCTCAAAAATTTACAAGTTGCTATCCCGAAATAACTAACTGTTCCAAGTTACGTCATTCGCGCCTAATAGCAATGTAATAGAATTACCGCAGCAATTCTCAGTGGTCTGACGACCAAAACTAACCAAGTCACATCTCAAATAACCTGGGTATTTCCATACACTCCGCAGAGTCTCAAGTCTGAAAGTCTTTGAAGAATTTCAATCCTCCCAATATATACAGAAGCGGAGGTCACGTGATCACGCCCTCGCTACCACGCTAAGCACTCGACATCATCTTGGTCACCCCTCAGCTTCTGAGAACACTGCGTCTTCACCGATATGCCGGCGTCCTTCTCGGCTGACCATTATTTTTGCATCCGCTGGAAATATTCCATTCACACTGGCCACGCGCTTCTGCAACATTCTTCTGAGGGCATTCCTACTCAATTTTCAGAAGTAGATGGAAACAGTTCAGCCTCTACACAATGAACGGGAAGGCTTAGTGGCGGGTATTTTTCCTTATTTGGCGGCGACTAGCCCGACCCTTAATCTCCTTAGGAATTTCCGGCTAGCAAAATGCTTGAAAATGTTAATATTTCAAAAATCGACAGACAGGGTCCTGATGTTACACGAACCCACTAAAATCCCTCCTGATTTACAACACACCAAAACATATCTCCCAACATACATCAAAACATCAAATGGGGGGCACAAAAAGTGAGGTGGGACAAAGAATAAGGGGGGAAATTAGGGGTAAGAAAAAAAATGAGAGAGATGAGGAAAATGAAAGATACCCTAGCCTTAATAGCGTCGGAATCGAAAAGAACAAGAGGTGACCAAGGGAGGTCAGAAAAGAGAAAGGAAGGAGCCTAGTACAAGTGGAAGTAACGCCAGCTTCAGCTCGGGGCCCTGTGTTTGCCAAACACGTACTTACTGGATGTAAGTCCCCTGGGGGGCTAACCGTCAAGGCGGAGTGGAGTCACATATCTCTCTCCCTCTCCCCTCGAGCGCCTGACCACTGAGTCTCGCGTGTTTATATTGTCGCCCGCGCTCAGTCAGTAGTTCTGTATCGTTTAAGTAAGCGCTTCTGAGGCGCGGGACATTTGAGCCCGCTTCACGACAATTGCAGTTTTAAATTTACTAAATACTTCGTTAACCGAGAACAACTCTCGAGTTTAATTATAGTAGTATCACGTGAGTTGGAGTCGTACGTACCTCTCTGAATAGACGAAATGTAATTACAACCTGCAAAAAATGGATTTTTAACGCTCTCTTTCTCTTTACTGTTTGGAATTTATTTTATGTTAAAAGAATTCAATAGAAAAGTACGTACACATTTTATTGTTCTGCTTAATTAAGACACAATTCGTAAATTGTTTCGTTTCTTGACATCATACATTAAAGTTTGATTTAAAAAGCGCAATTCGGAGGAAAGTTGGAAAATACATAAACAATAAGACCTAAATGTTTTGAGGCTAAATAAAAAATATGTACAGAAAAATTCTATCCGTACTTATGTCATTGGAGACCCGTAAGAAATTCAATATTTGAAAACAATCTCTTTAATAAATTATATTTCAAACAGAAGTGATAACTACAGGAGTAGACGCACACCATGACCCTTTTTGAAACCCATAGCTCCATCTCATTTTAATTTTTTGCTAGTGAGTATTCTATCAAATATTACAAATTACTTTTTATATGAAGTATTATTGCCATATTTATAATTGTTAGACATACACGTATTCCATGAAGATATGTCGTTAAAACAAAAATAATTTTAACCAAAGACTTAAATTCTAAGTCTGAACATTCAAATTAAGGGTATCGTTAATCCCACCAGGGGACTTACATCTAGTAAGTACGTGTTTGGCAAACAAGGGGCCCCGAGCCGAGTCTGGTATTTCTTCCACTTACTTGTGCAGGGCTCCTTCCTTTCTCTTTCCTGACCTCCCTTGGTCACCTCTTGTTCTTTTCGATCCCGACGCTATTAGGTCTAAGGTATCTTTCATTTTCCTCATTTGTAATGTTTTGGTTTTTAGATATGTTTTGATATATTGTAATTCAGGAGGGTTTGAGTGGGTATGGTCGTGTTATTCGGCGAGTCCCAAACGCGGGGAGAGTCATGTTGGCTGTCCTTAACGCCGAACTGCGTTTTCCCTACATGTACAAAAATTTAGGGCTCTAATGACCTCGATGTCGACGAGCCGTAAATCCCCACAAAAAATCGTTATTTATTCTTAACAGAATTTCTGCAACTATTTAATAATGTGGCTTAGATATCAGGATATATTTCTAGGTAAAATCTTCGAGTTATTTGACAAAGGCTTCTCTGGAAACAAGAGAAACTATAATAAAATTGTCCAAATTTTTAACAGAAAATAAAAACAAAGGTTGTAAATAATGTGGATGAATAGCAAAATAAACTGGTAAACAGTGATAACAGACTTAAATGTAGTTAAAAATATTTGACAATTTTTTATAATATTATACAACTTTACAAACCTGCAAATATCCATTACTTGAAAAAATTTGTAACAGCGTACATCTATTCCTGCTAAGGACACTGAAAATTTGTTGAAAAATAAAGTTTTGAAATAAAAAGTTAATTTAATTTTTGAACATTAAGGAACATATTAATTATAAATAGTTTCTATCGTGTTATTTTTTTGAAAGGAAAGGTTAATGTTATATTCTCTTTGCCATTATTAATCGTTTTATTAATATACACCTTTCCTTATTTGTAATTGAATAAGCTCTTTTAATTTGTACGGACTGTCGTAGCCGATACTCATTTGATGCATATGGAAACAAATAAATGCCATTCCATTTAACGATTGAGATCAGTTGGGAGATCTCTGAAGGTACAGTAAGCATTAAGCAACACTTTCTTATGTACGTAAAGTCCAAGCAGTTGATTTTGTAGTGAGGATAGCTACCTCCAACCCGACTAGTGTCGTGACATGAAATGTCCCAGATTGCTATTCCCTTGTACGCGCATGTACGGCGCCTTGTGATGCAAATTATCAACTCCCTCGAACCGGAATATTTTACTACACGTAGTTTAAATTTGCACCACAACGTTAAGAGAACTTTACGAAGTGGTACGTGGTCTCGCTGACCCTGAATGTAATTTGGGATGCTGATGAACTTCTAACCCCATTTCGTGGGAGTATCGTCAAATTAAATGTGTGCATGTGTTCTCGTACTAATGAGTTATACATGAATTTAACACCAATATATTATAGTATAGTTAAAAAAAATAGTTATTGCATAAACGTATCGCTGTCGAAAATGATAATTAACTCTCGAGTGGTCGCACCCACAAATTCGTCGTAAGATGACACTCATCATCAACAATAAAAGTAGAAACTGAAGCAAAAAAAAAAGTTTTATTATCATTATTAAATTAATAAAAATCTTAAAAATATCTCCAACTGAATTTTTCTCACATAAGTTGTTTGTTAAATAATTTACAACAATCAAAGTACTTAAGGAATTGGTCGCTTCCCAATGAAGCGACAGAGGTCGCATGGGTGATATCTGTCGTCCATGTTTTGAATAGCAATGTTAATGAATATTTCTTAATACTTTTTATACTTGACCACCTACATAACTGTTTTGAATAAATAAATTCATTTTGTATACTTAATTGACTCAAATCATAATTTGCAACGACATACAGAACAGTACTTACAGAATAAACCGATGACGCGTCTCATTCAGTACTCATTACAAAAAAATTCCAAGAAAACCGCGCGAGACAGAAGTGAGACAATATTATGCAAATATGAAGCAACACACATCGAAGTTTGACTAACCTGAACGCACGCTTTGTTGCTATGAAAAAAATTCTGAAAAAAACCCGATGATTATTTCGCACGAATGACTATTGTCATTCGCGAGACCACTACGTTCAAAAAAATTAATGTACAAAAACATTAATTTTTCATTTCGAATTTTCCCGAAGGGAGTGTCAAAAGGACGAAGTTGAAAATCAGAATTTGACTTACTAAAATCAAGATAATGAGCGTTTTCTGACACTTAATGAACCTGAGATAAATTATTCTATTCCCAGAATTGACCAGAAATTACTCCAATAATTGTCCAAATACGTTTCCAACATCGAGCACTTAGTCAAATGCAAATTACGTGTTTCCTGGAATTCACGATATCAGATAGGAAAAGAGTCTCATTTGAATCGACGCGTCGGCGATTTCACAATGGGAGATCAACTACTCTTGAGAACTTCCTGGAAACACTTAGCAACCCCTTCGATTTAAAAGCAAAAAAAAAAAAAAACCTGTAACGGACGAACACAAAGTGAAGTCCTGACACTAGAAAACATATCAATCCCATTCACTGATTCATCCTAAAACGTTCACCCCTTTCAACCCTTTTATCCAAATCAAAACCTATGTAGCTATCAGCTTAGATAATTTATTTAATATTATTTAGGAGTTATTGAGTTAAGGTCAAAAGATATTAATATAAACTTCGAAAAAAAATATCTTTCCTTCCTCAGAGCTAAAATAATAAGGTTCTAAAAGGAATCACAACAAGGAAACCTACACAAAAGCCAGTAAAGTAGAATAAAATAAACAACTTTCAGGTATCTACACCAACACTACAATAAAATTACATAAAAATTAACACAAACGAGGTCAAGAACCAAGAATTTACAATAATTGATTTATTATCATGCCATATTATTCAAATAATACTGTAGACAACTTTAACCCAAAAAAAGCATTTAGTAACTTTGATTTTTCTTATGTTAGTGGGTGTAAACTAGTATCGGACAATTACGTCATTGCTCCGTGGGAAATCCCCACTTCACCGGAGGAGTGAAGCAAGTAAATGGAACGAAATATAGCACCCAACACTCTCAGGAGAAGGGCAAAAAAATAAAAAGACAAATTTCTGTCTTCGTTTCGACGTTTAATACAACGTCTTCCTCAGGGCATCATCCTCACTTCTCCCTATTACTGAAGACAATCCACACTCTGTTTACAAATTCGTACCTTTCCTCTTGAATCCGAACTTCAACGACGCCCAGTGCTGCCACTCTACTGAGAAAATACTCAGAGCAAATCGGGTTGCTCTCAGTGCGCAGAGAGTGTACATCGATAGACAAGTGGAATAACCTTATACCCACATTGGTGCAACTTTTTCTAAAGGAACACCATTTTTGCACTAGAGGTGCACTCTTGCAGCAATATATGGAGAACACCACTAGTGTGCCTCAATAGTTCCTGTCGTTATTGTTTGAAGTAATGTTAGAAAGATCCAAATCGGCATATCATCGTTTATCATCTTATACAAACACACACAAAAAAACAAAACAAGGATGGCGGACTGGAGTGGTGTTTCAGGGCAGCCACCACCAATATTTTAGAACAAAAACCCCGACACTCGTTAAGACTTGGACTGCCTCAGATTGTCGTTTAATGTTAAAATCGTTTGGTAGCACTCAGACATACCTTACGGGTGTACCAACGCTATGGAAACAAAATAAACAACCGTGAAATGAATTTAGTTGAAAGATTTATAAATTAAGATTTCCTTGATAATTTACGCAATGTATTATATTAATCGGAATGTTAATTTTGTGTTACACTACAAAGGATAAAAAAGGAGGATTTTAAGGACAAGCTCTCCCAGAGTTATTTCGTCAGGTTTGATGGTAGTGAATACAACGTATAAGATGAAAATATCATGAAGTCGAGTAGTATACGACATAGGGAGAATGAGTTGAGTAGGTTGGCAGTTCTCCGAAATTTGGTAACTTTTCAGATGGCAGATGGACTATAGCAGGAGCGCCTAGTAGCAGCGTTGGGGAAGACGGAAGGTGAGAGTGGCGCGGAGGTGGTTGGAGCGCGTTCTGCGGACGAAATCGATGTCTCGCACGTGCCGCACTCACGAGGCCGCGCCCGTGAGCAACAGGTGCGCCCCCATCACCCTCCCATCACCTCCACGCCACCTGCTCTTGTTACGCGCGATAGACTCCATTACCACCTACGCTGTCGCTTCCAGCGGCCCCCGTTACAGGGATCATCGACTGATACACAGATAATCACGAAGTGCTATTGCGAGATGCATCAATTATGGCGCACTAGGGAGGTAAAACCCACATAAACAGTGTTAACACCCACACAAATCTTAAATTTAGACAAAATTAATTCGAGTCAAAATGGGAGAAGTCATTGAATTCTGAAATATTCAATACCTTTATTAATTACCACTTTTGAGATTTTTCTTTTCATTTTTATAATGCATATACTAATGATGCTAAACCGGGGAGAATAAAGCTCGCATTTTTTCTGATAGCACAACAATATAAAAAAGATACTTGAGATTACTTAATACGACAACTTACCTGAATTTGCAAAAAAATTGAAACCGTAGACATTGCTAAATCATAAATCCATTGTCATTACAAATACACACTGATATTATTTTATGACAACAGTAAAGTAAGTTGTCAATGATAATAAATTATTTTTTTTAATATTTTCAAGAACTTCGTTAAGATACAAACATTTGTAGCTAACAAATCTGCGTAAGTATATTTTGTTCTGGATGCATTATAGGCGATTTGCAATTAGATAAAAGAGAGGATAATATAAAAATTTATTGCTATTTCTATTAATTTCCTACACAAAGCTCCACATCTCCACATCATTATAACAATTTATTATTTTCTTCTAACAAATTTATAACACATGGCGTTTCATTGATACATCACATTTCATAAATCTCAATTCATGATTTACCCTTCCAAAATAACACAAACATTATATAACCAAATTAAGTCATTAATAGAAAACCTCCTATCGAAACTATGTATATCTTAAATGCCAATTATTACCCTTCCAAAATAACAAACATTATAGAAGCAAATTAATTAATTAACAGAAAACCTCCTATTGATACTATGGTAATGTGAGCTCGTGTCCATAACGAGTGAATTTCCAGTCATTCAAGTATTTCTTGAATAGTTCTATCTGACTCAGAAATTTAACTCGTTTTATCATCCGGATTATTAATACGAGTTCCAACACAATACCTTTATGGGCTTTACGACCTCGTCACACGATGTTAGCAAAGACACGTACTGTAGCAGATACCGTCCGTTCTCCGTTCATTTCACATGGCCACTGATCGTGAGCTTATCGTGAGTTCATCTACCAATTCTGCTCTCTCACGGGTTCTCACTTAACTCACTGATCTTCACTCTTCGATTCTCAATCTTTTACTCCTCCTTTCTTACTCCTCACTCTCTTACTGTCCGTCACTCACTGCTTCTCTTACTCTTCATCCTCCTTTTGCCGACCGCCGATCTGTATTTATCACCCTCAGCGAGCTGGTATAGACTCACTCTCTCAGCTGTTTCTTTCCTCGGTCACCGCAGTCACTGCCTAGTCAGCAGCACCGTTCATTGGCTCTCGCCAGGTCTACTTGATTGCACATTATGGGTCGTGGCGGCGGTAGCAATTGTGATGGTGGTGACGGAAGTTGTCGCCGTTGTGATGTCGTCGCAATTCACTGTACGAAGGGGGCGGGGGCTTCAAAAAAATTGGGTTCATGTGACCTGGATTTCCGGTGAACACTTTTCACTTTTAATGAGACTCAATCTCAAAGTTTGTTAAAACATTTACTATTTTACAGTAGTTTCTTCTTTAAAGAGTTATTTGAATCACATACAAATTATTTACTGAATTGAAATTACTTTAAAGCACTAGAAATTTATTATACTACACCGTAATATACACAAATGCCCTCTTCTATTTGAATCATTTTTAAATGCTAGAAATTCAATTTTACCTTTGTCTCTCAAATCAAAAACAACGTACACAATATTTTATAAATCTGTCGCAGATTAAAAAAAACAAGACTATCAATAATTATCAGTACAATCAAGCATAATAAGATTCAAAGTTCCATAGAAAATATATAATTTAAAATATTCTGAAATCGAAGCTTAATATGTTGGAGAAAGTACAATAATATAAACTAGTGGTGTAAAACCATAGCACATACTTTCTCATAAACGTTCCTCAGTCTGGACTAGAGAGCAGCATTAAAGGGATGATTTTCACGTGTTACTCTATATTTTGGTCGTCTTCATTTTACCCAATTAAAAAAGTTTACTAGAGAAATATTTTGCTAGCTTTTATATATAATAATAATCTCTAATATACAAATTCTATTTTTTTCGTTTTTTGGGGAGATAAGATAAGCAAGATATATATTCTGTTTCAAAATATATAATTATTAATATACATAAATATAAATGAGATATTATTAACGCGAGAACAAAGCCAGCAGATTATAAGTATCCTTATATAATTTAATTAGGAACTAAAGAGTTAATTTTTTTGTAATTTGAAATTTCAAAATTATATTAATAAACAATAATCGTATCTATGATTAATTTCGGTTAAACAGGTGTAGTGAAGACACCCAGCAAATAGTAATGAGGACATGGGGCCAGAGGAAGTGGCTTAGTGGAGCATGACGTAAGGGAGCAAACCATATATATACGGACAGAGAATCAGAGAGTGGAGAGACCGAGAGAGTCAGACAGTAGACGAGGAGCCAGCACTGCGTGGGAGTTGCTTCTGAAGTGACACCCCAGTGACTGTTCCTTCCGCCGCCATCCTCTGGGAGTCGGAAGCTGGGCGATCCACGTCTTCTCGACGCAGGTTCAGCGTTACGTCATGGCTGCTACCAATTTCACTCTCGCCAACAACCGACCTCTCCACGACTCTGTGTAAGTATTAAATGCGTCTCATGGACTCCAACTCTTTCTATTACAAACCCCACTTCCTTCCAACCCTAACTATACCCTTTTCCCCCACTTCCCCTACGTCGTGCTCGAATCGGCCAACCTAAACGCGACCTACGAGGAAGGAACCGCGACAACAACTAAAATGACATTTGATTCTCATTATTTAACACTACAAAATGTACCTTCATTTCTCACTCATATTTCTGGAAAATCAGTATACATCTTCAATTGAAACTTCAACTATTATTTTTTAAGATTTTAATTTTTTTCTATAACTGAACAGGTTGACACAGGTCCAGAGCGGCAGCAATGGAGTAGCGGAACTGAATTCTTGATGTCATGTATCGCCATGTCTGTGGGGTTGGGCAACGTGTGGCGTTTTCCTTACACGGCATATCAGAACGGAGGAGGGGCGTTCCTCATACCATACATCATTGTCCTCATCA
>NNCF01125843.1:0-80273 GCA_002313205.1 Laupala kohalensis
CTGCAATTTGGAGCATTTTAGTCTTGTTGCCATTCAGCACTAGAGACATGTCGTGCATCCACTTTTGCATATTATTAAAATCTTCCTCGATCTTTTGTTTAATCATATTTCTATCCTTTCCTCCCATCATTATTACAAAATCATCGTAAAGTAGTAGTAGTAGTAGTAGTAGTAAGTTTACAAGTTTACAAGTTTATTTATTTCCATAAATACGATACAATATTTACAAATTATGTTTGCAATACAAAAATTTTACATTTATATCCTTCATATTCTCACTGATTATATTTTTTTCCAAACAAATATATCCCTCTTTTTATTTACAACATTCCTATTAGATTTTATAGATTTTATTTACATTATTAAGTTTAAATGTTTTTACTTTTTTTTTGTCTTCATTTTAAAGTTCTTGTACAATATTTATCTTGATAATCTTCTCTTTTTACAATTTTAGTTGTTTTTCTTCTGAATACACACTACATAAATACATCGATACTTGAAATTGTTCTTAATAATAGATCTTTTTTTATACAATTGTTCTTATTAATAATTTAACATCAGTTAAAAGAAAAGCAAAATTCTCTTATTGTTATCCAGCATTTTTCTTATTATTATTTTTATTACTATAAATTTTTATTTCTATAAATGTATTACTACAAATGACTATACCTTTTCACTAACATCCTTCACTATGTAACTATTCTGTGAATAGCCTCGTATAACCTTAAAAAAAATTTTTACATTACAATTTTTTCAGTCATCCTATTTTTAAGTAGTCAATTCAGTTTAGCAACATTATTTTCCCTCCCTTTAAGGTACCGTAGTATCTTGTCAAAGGGAGTTGTACTATACCATTTTTCCTTTTTTACTTATTAACTTCGTGACGATCAAGATTATTTTTTTTACTTATATTTTCTTACTTTTTTTAAAATCTCCATCTCCTGTCATTCTTGTCATTTTTCATTTTTCTAGGCTATTTATCTACTTTCTATTTTACTTCTACTAATATTAGTAGAAGTATTAGTAGTAGTTTTATTTGTAGTAGTTTTTCTATCTGCATACTTTTCCGCTACCAGTAAATCACCTAATAGTAGTAGTAGCAGTAATTTTTCCCCCCTCATTCCTCTCTATTTCTTTTTAATTTTATCGTATATCTTCATCCAGAAGAATTGTTTATTATTATTATTTTATTTTATTTTATATTTTCTGTATTATTCATTTTTGTTTGTTTTTATACTACATTTGTTCTCTCTTTTACTTTTTAATTTATAATACCTATTTTTTTTTATTTAAATACTTTGTATTTTCTAACAAAATTCCTTTTTAAATTATGCATATTTATTTTCATCTTTATCATTTAACTCTCTTATATTAGTTTTTGAAAATTTTCCATAAGCCATTTTTTAAGTTCTTGTTTTTGTTTATATTTATTTTATATATCTATTATTGTGTCAGGAATTTTGTTTAAACTTTTGGGCACCATAACTTCAATCATTCTTTCCCCATATTTGTTGAAGGTAATTGGTATTTTGTAGACATGTTTTTTCCTATTCCCATACTCATGTTGTGACTTAATTAATATTTGTTTTTTATTAATGTTTTTGGTTATAACTTGCTGTAAATACATTTGTCTGCAATTTAGGATATTATATTGTTTATATATGTCTTTCACCCTCATATCTTCACCATCCATTAGCCCAATCACCTTATCTTGTAAGGGGGCAACGTATGATTTTGATGCCGCTCCCCATACCCCAATTCCATATCTAAGTATAGATTCGATTAAAGCTTGATATATGTTCTTAAAGGTTACTCTATCCAAGAATTTTTCAATATTTAGCATTTTCCAATAACATAGTCTTATTTTTTATCAATTCCTTTATGTGTTCGTTCCAAATAAAGAATTTGTCAAGTATTAATCCCAAATATTTGATTTTTTCTACCTGTTCTATTTTATCTTTACACTTCCATTTTTCTATTTTCCTGTGTATACAATCATCTTTATGGTACCAAATGTTTAATTCCTGTTCTTGTCTTGCCTTTGTTGTTATATGCAATACTTTAGTTTTTTTCCCATTCATTACTAGGGATCTATCATGAAACCATAGCTGCAGCCTGTTAAAGTCCTCTTGTAATTTATCCCTTGCCTTCTTTATGTCCCTACTGTATGCCATGATTAAGAAATCATCTGCATATCTATAGTATTTGCATTTCTTTACGCATTCTTTGGCATCGTTAATATACATGATGAAAAGTAATGGGGCTAAAAAGCTCCCTTGCGGTATCTCTGTCTCCAGTATCTTTTTGTCACTATAATAATTACTAATTTTCACTATAAACTTCCTATTTTCCAGATAGCTGTTCAAATTTTTTTTCATCTTTCCTCTTATCCCAATCTTTTCAATTGTATCTATTAATTTTCTACCATCGATCATGTCGAATGCTTTTGATAGATCTATGGATAGCAGCAGAATTTGCATACCTTCATTCAGTTTACTGTTTATATTATTTCCTATTTTCTCTAACAGGTCTGTTGCTCCCTTCCCCGTTTGGTAAGCAAATTGGTTTTTTTCTAGGATTTTATGCTTATCTATGAATTTGTACAAGATATCTACCAAGTATTTTTCATATATTTTTCCTATAGTTGACAGCAATGAAATTGGTCTAAAGTTGTTTGGATTTTTCCAACTTCCTCCTTTGTGTATAGGTCTAATCACTGCTAATTTTAAACTCTCTGGATATTCCTCTTCTTGTATACTCTTGTTTATTATTAGTCTAATTAAAGGTATTATAATACTTTCATTCTGTTTTATTTCTTCTAATTTAATTTTATCTATTCCAGGTGCTTTATTTTTCAGTTCATTTATAATTTTTTTTATTTCATCGTTACTTCAGATACTACAATTGTATTTTGTATTCTTTGATTAGAGTATTCCCCCAATCTACTATCACAAATGGGTCTATTTTTTTCTGTTTTCTTTAAAAGCCGCAGCCATACCTTCAGTGAAATCCCTAATAGTTTCATTTTTTCCTAAGTTTCTTTCAATTTTTTCATCTATGTTCTCTTTACCTTGTCTTCCTATTATTTGGTTTATTATCTCCCAAGTTTTTTTATTATCTTTTTTATTTTCATTTAACTGTTTTTTGTAGTATTCTCTTTTGTTGAATAATTCTGTTTGTTATTTTGTTTCTCATCTCCTTGTATTTTGTTCTTACATATTCCTTTTTCTTTGTATCTGTATTCGCTGTTTTCTTCCATGTACTGAAAAGTTCATCTCTGTAGTTCATCATTTCTATTATCTCCTTATTTATCCATGGTTTAATGTTGATCTTATTTCTACTTCTTATAAGTTTACTTTTAAATGACTTTTTAAAGCATTTTACTAACATTTCATAGATTTCATTTGCTTTTAGTGTTTTCATACTTTCTATGTCTATTTTTGTAAGGTTTTCTTTAAGTTCTGTCTTATCTATCCTCATTTCTTGATATTTCCTTCCTCCTGTTTTTTCTATTTTTCCCTTTTTCATTTTTATGAGTATCCCTATAATATAATGGTCTGAAATTTTAGTAAGTATCATCATTGGCTGTATTTTATTGAAATTTCCACTCACAGCTATATGGTCTATACATGACTTATTTAATTTATCCATCCTCATTTCCTCTCTAGTATTATCCATTATTGTTTGGATCATCTTATGTTTTGTTAATGTATTCATGTATTCTTGATTTTGATTATTTATAATATCCCTCTCTATATTTATATTTATATCTCCTATTAGTAATTTATTTTTATTTTTTATTTTACTCAATGTTTTTTCTAACTCCTCCACAAATATTTTTTTGTCCTTTCCAGGTGGTCTGTAAACTGGAATTATTGCTATATTGTATTCTTTGCTCATGTGAATATTCTCTACAATGGATTCAAAACCATCTTTCCTTAAGTTGAATCTTTCAAAACTGTATTCTTCTCTATAATATATAATTATTCCTCCTCCTTTTTTATCTTCTCTCCTATATTTTGCTCTTTAAAATTTTTATAATTCATATTCTTTTATTGTTTCATTCTTTTCTATGTTTATTTCAGTTAAAACAATTATATCTATTTTTTAAGTAATGGATTAATCTTAAATTCAAATTCTTCCCAGTTTTTTTAGTGATCTTATATTTAAATGTATTATGTTAATCCCTTGTTTATAATTTTCTATTTCTATAATTGCCTCCTCAAAGTTTTGAAACATATTTATTTGATTTATTTCAGGGTTTTCTATGAAGTCACTATTCATTGTTTGTTATTAAATTTTTACTTTAACCTCCTTTTCATACTATGTTTTTTATATCTGCTTCATTTTTAATTACCCAAAATCTTGTATCTTCTTCCTTCCTTATAAATATCTTAGAATTTTTGACCCAAGTATATTTAAAACCATTGTCTCTAGCAAATTCCCTGGTTTTCCAAAAAAGATTTGCAGTGTAAGGCGTTAGTTGCTCTCTTATATAATTTCCCCCCCCCCTATATTTAACCCCCCTTTAGTTTTAGAAAGTTTTATTACCTTGTCTCTTGTTTCTTTTTTTTCAAATTTAATATATGTTTTTATTTTATCCTGTTTATTTTTATATTGTGTATATTCTTTTACTTCAGTTTCTTTTATTTCATTTAGTCCCTCTTCCTTTATTAGTTGTATAATTTCTTTTTTATCCATTTCTTTTCTTAGTCCTATAATATCCACATTTTTACAAAGTCTATTATTTTCCAGTTCGTTTACCCTTTCATTTAAAACCTCATATTGCTTATCCTTCTTTTTAATTTCATCTTTCAAAATCTTAATTTCTTTTATCTCATTTAAGAGTTGGTCGTATTTGCTGCTTAGGAAATCAATGGAGTTCTTTATCTCTGCCATTTCCATTAAAATTTTGTCTAGTTTTCTATTTTCCAAACTATCTTTTCTATTTTCCTTTTCCCCCTTCTTCCTACCTGATGTTATCTCCTCTATTTTACTTTCAATCTGTTGTCCCTGTTTTTTCCCACTTTTGCAGTTCCCACATTTCCATTCCTTTTTTTTATGCTCTGTCATTCTTCTGTAAGTCTGAGCAGACACACTTGTGCAACTGTAATGAATTTTCTTACTTACATGGAAAATAAATATTCATTTTTTCTTATGTTCTTCAATTTTCCACACTCACCAATAAATCCTTCTCCACCTTAATCTTAGCTTACCTCAGGTTAATAAAATCTATCCCAGAATGACCACCTCCATCTACAACACATTCAAAATATCCCAAAAATGAAGTACCTTAATTAACTATGATTTCACTGTTTTCTGACCATATCAGTACAAACATTTATTTTCCCTAATTCATACCCTTACTTTTTGACTTCAACAAACCTTCACACACTTCCACATCAACACTTTAAACATTCTTTTAATACCCAAACCTCTTTTTCTTCCAATTCATTCACACTTCTTTCTTATACCATCACCATGCTTTCAAATTCACCTTTCATACCCAAGTTCTTTCCAAGTTAACACAGTTTGCTCTAATTAAATCCAATAACAATCAGCCCCATAACCTTACTTCCTTGGAGATAAATTATGGAGTTGAAAAACCTTCTTTTTCACACTTTTTACACCACCAAACAAACAAAAAACAAACCAAACTATCAGTCAAATACTCTTCATCACCAGATTCAAGTGATCTTTCACCTTCTTTTACACTCTTCCAAACACAGACACACCAACAGCCAACACTCATTATCACCAGATTCAAGTAGTAGTAGTAGTAGTAGTAGTAGTAGTAGTAGTAGTAGTAGTAGTAGTAGTAGTAGTAGTAGTAGTAGTTTACAAGTTTACAAGATTATAAGTTTACAAGTTTTTATTTCCATAAACACAAATACAATTTAACATTTTCATTATACAATTTTTACGTCTTCTTTATGCAATTTTACTTCTTCTATATACAATTTTTACTTCTTCTATATACAATTTTTACTTGTTATATATACAATTTTTACTTCTTCTATATACAATTTTTACTTCTTCATTATACAAATTTACATTTACCTTCTACAAATTTACCTTTACATTCTATAATTTACCATAATTGTGTTTACATAATGCAATTTACATAGTTGCAAAAATAATTTAAAAGGTCCATTAAGTTTGCCACATTATTTCCCTCCCTTTAAGGTATCGTAAATACCTTGTCAAAGGGAGTTGTTGTACTACTCCTTTTCTTTTATATTTCTTTGCTTTATGACTATTATAATTTCCTAATTCCACCTTACATGAATACCTCCTTATGTGAGACTGTTTATGATTATACCCTACATCAACACCTCTAAACATGAAACTGTTTATGGTCACACATTACACAGATTCCTACCTTCCAACATGAGACTGTTGATCACAAAAGTTCTATTTTCTTCTCTTCTTCCATTCTACTTTGCAATTGTTTCCTTTGACCTTTAATATTTAACACTCCTTAATATAAAAGATAACAACAAATATAAATCAGCAAGTTCCTTATGCTGTTCTGTTTTTCCTATAATAATTTTCACTTCTATCCATCTTTAATTCTAATTCATGCATAACCAAAAATTATCACTCCACACCATACCATCCACATACATTACACCATTCCATAAAAAGCCTTCCACACCCTTTATACCGTGTATCATTCCTCTTTCATCCCATCATACCTCCTTTCTACATTTTCCATTAAATCCCTTTTACAAGCAATTCTCGAATTTTTCCTCGTCAAACCTTTGTCCTTTTTCTAGGCTATATATCTGCTATCTAAATTACTTCTACTAATAACAGTAGAAGCACTAGTAGTAGTTTTATGTGTGGTACTATTTCCGCTGCATACTTTTCCGCTACCAGTGTTTTACCTAGTGGTAGTAGTAGTAGCAGTTTGTTTCCCTTCTCTTTTCTTTGTTTCTTTTTCGTTTTTATTTGTGTCCTCCTCCAGAAGAATTTTTTTTTCTTCTGTGTTCTTTATCTCTCTTATATGAGTTTTTTATAATTCTCTATAATCCATTTTTTGATTTCTTGTTTTTGTTTATTTTTATGTTGTATGTCAATAATTTTATCCGGGATTTTGTTTATACATTTTGGCATCATTACTTCCAACGTTCTTTCTCCATATTTATTAAAGGTGATGGGTATCTTGTATGTATGGTGTTTTCTGATCCCATACTTATGATGTGATATTGTTAGCATTTGTCTTTTGTTAATATTTTTTGTTATGATTTGTAGTAGGTACATTTGTTTGATATTTAATATGTTGTATTTTGTATAGATTTCTTGTACCGTTATTTCTTCCTTATTCATTATGCTCACTACCCTATCTTGCAGCGCCTGTAAGGGGGCAATATATGATATAGAAGCTGCACCCCATATTCCAATACCATACCTGAGTATAGACTCAACTAAGGCCACGTACACATTTTTGAATGTTGCACGGTCCAAAAACTTTTCCACATTGAGCAGTTTCCAGTAGCATAATCTAACTTTCCCTATTAACACCCTTATGTGTTCATTCCAATTCAGAAATTTGTCAAATATTATCCCCAAATACTTAATTTTCTGTACCTGTTCTATTTTTTCCTTACATCTGCATTTTTCGATTTTCCTATGTATACAGTCCTTATTATGGTATCTAATGCTTAGGTCTGTTTCTATTCTTGCTTTAGTGGTTATTTGTAGAACTTTTGTTTTATCTCCATTCATTAAAAGTGACCTGTCATGAAGTAGTAGTAGTAGTAGTAGTAGTAATAGTTTCACTATGTACACATTGATGTATTGGCACAAATATCACCCCCCGGGCTCTACATGAATAATTCGCGAGGATTCGTAATTAAGATGGGGATATGAATTGTGTTGAATGTAGTGCCGTAATGTGAACTCAATCCCCGGTCTGCGGTAGGGAAGGAACATTGCCATTATTTTAACGACGTTCTAATTTTCCTCCTTCTCACTCTTTGTGTGATCTCAACTGCGTTATAAAATACAACCCATGTGTCGGAGTTTTGCTCACTTCATGAGACCGAGTCAGGGCACTGCATTCATTTCCTTCCTCACGTTTCTGACCTCATGCGACATCCCGTAAGTTCCCTTTTCTCTAAACATACTCTCTGGGTTTACCTCTTCAGTTCCGTTTCCCGACGTGTCTACGTACTACGCGCCATTGCTTCTTCAGCCCCCCCCCCTTCCAAATGTTCGCACCGAAAAGCGTGGGTGGCACGGAAAGGAAACTGGCGAGCACGGGCAGCCTGAGGCGTGCATTATTCAAGGTGCAAACGACAGCGCTCGCTCCGAAATTGCGAACTGCGAGTGCTCTACACTATTTTTAGCGGTAGATAAACGGCAGACAGCAGTTCCCTGTGGGAAGACCCCACGCAAAGTGTGCGTTTAACAACGTGACAGGTAAACGTCCCGTTGCCCCGATGTTACGTCGTAGATTTCTGCTTAAAACGTGGAAAGTTACGTGAGTTGTTCCAAGAAAGAAAGTCTTACAAAATTTTCTCATGGTATAAATACGCTTCAGTACTGGAGAGTGAGACTTCGCAAATAAAGTATTGCGAGAAAAATATTGATACGTGAGTTGTTCCAAGAAAGAAAGTCTTACAAAATTTTCTCATGGTATAAATACGCTTCAGTACTGGAGAGTGAGACTTCGCAAATAAAGTATTGCGAGAAAAATATTGATACGTGAGTTGTTCCAAGAAAGAAAGTCTTACAAAATTTTCTCATGGTATAAATACGCTTCAGTACTGGAGAGTGAGACTTCGCAAATAAAGTATTGCGAGAAAAATATTGATACGTGAGTTGTTCCAAGAAAGAAAGTCTTACAAAATTTTCTCATGGTATAAATACGCTTCAGTACTGGAGAGTGAGACTTCGCAAATAAAGTATTGCGAGAAAAATATTGATACGTGAGTTGTTCCAAGAAAGAAAGTCTTACAAAATTTTCTCATGGTATAAATACGCTTCAGTACTGGAGAGTGAGACTTCGCAAATAAAGTATTGCGAGAAAAATATTGATACATTTCATATATATTGTTATTTCTTATTTTGAAAGAATACTATCATCTACTGTAACTATTTCTAACAATACTAATAGTGTAGCGTTGAGCAAAGATCTGATTATTATCTCCACTTTCTCTATATGATCTTCACGTGTAATGACATCTGTTACTTTGGTATTAACACATCACTTTGATGTAATTATTATGTTTTCAGAATGTTTTGGTACCCTATCTGTCTTTTAAAATGTAATATAATCACTCAGTTCTCCAGTACGCTGATTTAGCTTTTCAAAGATACTTTAAGTTTTACTTTGCATAGAGGGGTGATATAGAATGGCTAGTTTGGTCAGCTACCGCGAAATGTGTCAAAATCCGCAGGGCGATGGGTCAAATGTCCGATGGAAAACGATATGGAAAAACATGTTCGCGAAAATTTGAATCTATGAAAATCTAGGTAAAGGTAATTATTTTTATTTCGTATCGGCATTGTGAAAGGGAATAAACTTGATCAATTTGCAGGCTTATTTGAACACTCCAACCATTTTTAAGCCTCAAGAAACGGGAAAGTACGACTCTTTGCCCCACGCTACCAACTCGTATAAACGTGGAGCGCTTGTCGCGGGACAAATTGTCTGCCTTTTGAGAAAAATACTCGCCGTTTGATAATGCGTGCCCCATGTGGATTTCCCGTCTAGGTATTCTTTCCTTACATATTGAGACAATAGACTGCAGTCTGATAATTTGTCCCGATATCCGTGATCGACAGCAAATCAGTATTAAAGTCAACCTTGTATCGCGAAAGGAAGTACAGGGCTGCGAATCTGTGTCCTGAGGAGAATCGACGATTGATATTTCTCCGGACTCGTCAAAAGAAAATGTCAGTAAATATTTCACGTTATACATTTTACAGTGAACTATTTAGCTATTCTTTTTTTTCAATTATAATTTCCAATTGCACGTTTCAGAAATTTTTGCTAACCGGGAACTTAATTACAATGTTTTTTAGGAATTCCACTAAAAATTTCCCAGGAAATACAGTGATATGAGACTAAGCATAGTGTCGGGGATGGATGATGAGATGTGGTCTCCTGATTCATGTGGCCGGGAATGAACTGAGAGGCGAATGATGTTGACTTAATGTTGGTAAAATGAAAGGCTGAGGAGAACCTTGTGACAACCTGCCGCGAATTCGCTTTGTTTACCACTGCGAATTCTACTTTGGCCAATCGGGCTTTGATCCAGCCTCACCAGAGGTGAAAGGCAAGTCGGTCGTGTATTTCGCCATGGGTCTCCTCTTAAATACTACATACTTAACGTATTCCGTGTATTGAGATTATAGGTCGCACTGACTCTGCATAAAGCTTGTTGCTTCTGATTCGAGATGTTGCTAGAATGAAAGAAGAGGCACAATTTTCGCAGAACTAATTCAGAATTGTGTAGTGAGCTTCTTTTGTTTTGTGATTTAAGGGGAAACCTATGATAAAGTTTCCGCAGCATTTTGTATCGAATACGAGAGGAGTGATTCTTCTATCACTCTGGGATGTGAAACGAGTGTGCGAAACATTGGAAGAAGAGAATAATGGAAAGCCTTCCTATTAAATAATTTTGAAATAGGTCGATCTCTGTCTTCCATTTTTTGTGAAACAAGGCAGCTTCATATTGGAGGCGTGAAAACCAACAAAATACCTAGTCATATGCTCAAAGTCAGAAATCATCCATCCTCAAGTAATAGTTATTTGCGTATTAATTTTTCTGTGGATAAATAATGTATTTTCATCAATTTCTCTATTTTTTCATTTTATTTGCGAATTTATCCCTGTACCTTAGCCATCAGGCCATTACCGGGATTTCAATCTTTATTCTACTCAATCTGCTCTTTTCTATCTGAACACTCTTTTCCACTTCTGTTTCATCTCTATCTTGTGGTCTTATTTTCAATGCATTTCTGCGTCGCCAATTCAAACGAGTTACAGTCACCTCGAGTAGGCGGTGAACAATCTTATAAACCTTCTTAATTGCATCCCGTATTGACATTATCTGTTCCATATATTCTTCAAACAACTCATATACTTCTCGAGTCTCTATCAGCTTATACCATTCTTGCCCCATGTACACACACTTTTTCTTCAACTTTTTAAATCATTCACGTCTTTCTTCGCTTGTTATGTCGCACTCGAAAACAACATGTTCAATTGTTTCATCTTCCATGCCGCACATACACCCTTTATCATCTCTCATGTTTCTCTTACACCAGTATGTATTAATATCTTCATGTCCCGTTAATATTTCTATTGTACTTTTATGCGGAATGAAATAGTTTCTATTTTGTCTAGTATTTTCAATTTATGTATTGTCAGTTTACAATTACAAATTGAATTTCTTTCGCTAAATATTTCTTAAAATGCTTAACTCTCTTCACCATAAAACAACTCTTACGACAGTTAATTATTCAGACCAATTCATTGAAGATAGTGTATATTATAAACTTAAAACAAAATTTAATAATAGAATAAACTGTTCATTGTCTAAAGGTATGCGTTTAACTAAGAGAATACATTTAAGCAATATTGAAAGACTAACTTAATGAATTCCGAAAAAATGAATTCATGAATGCACATCCTGGCATTATATTTTATCCGAGTTTGAATTATTTTGACTGCGAATAAACGAGAATTAATTATTTAAAATGTAATGTTTACGTTTCATACTAAGTACACTCATAATTTAAACATTTTTTAATTACTCTTTACGTTTTGCTCGTGGTACACACGTTAATATGGTACAAGATATAAATACTAAAATATTAAAAGTACTCTCGTTACCGAATTTACGCAAATACGCAACTTCATACAAAACAACTTTAAGTAATTTAATTTGTCGCTTTTTGAATTGAAAATCCTTGTAGCACAAGAACACCTATCGTCCATGCGCAAAAAACGCTGCAAATGAAAACCCATTGAGGGGTAAATATAGCAGAAAACAAAATGTAAATACTGAATCGTTAAAGAGAGTTCATTGCTTTAACGTGAAATAGAGGTGCTATTCACGTTTACAATCAATTTCTCATTTTTCTCATATCCTATTTTGTGTAAATGAAAGAGCAGCATTCCAATCAACGAGATACACAACGTAATAGTTAAATGACAGGATTTATTCGATTACCTGGCTATCGGGAATTTGATTTTGACAATTTTCAATTACAAAACTCTCTTTTGTTTATGCGTTGTGATCAATGGAAAAATAATTCCAAATCTACAGAAGATAAATAAACATATATTTACTGTGAGTGAGCAAATATAAGAGTAGGTTCCTCGACCGCCTGACGATAAAAGAAAAAAGTTTACATGCAGTGAAGGGTACAAGGGTACGAGAAGAGGTCAAAATGGAGAGAATTCGCCCTCAAGTGAATGAGGACTTATCCTCTCCTTATAATTTGAGATTGTTAAGAACCATCCAAGGTCACATTGTGAACCATATTTGACTCATTTCGCGGGAGTTCAGTTCCTCGAAGTGCTTAATTCTCACGACTGTATTTTTACGACAACATAACTCATTACTCCGTTGCCTCCTCCACCGCAAAGACTTGGAGTACTTCTTCCGCTGCACAAAGGAACTGCATTACTTCCTTGTTGTCGCGTTGCCGGGTATTGATCGTGCGGGCCACGCGGGCCCAGTCCCGGCCAGCGCGGCCCGACCGCCGCTTCCTCGCGCCCCGCAACGGCCGCGCTCTGCATCATGCTGCTCAGCTCTACCCCGCTCACTCTCTTCACCCTCCCCTCTCCGCGTGCGTGCGCGCAGCCGCAGCCGTCTGCGCCACTCGCTCCCGCGTGCCCTAGGGCGAACGCCAGCATTGCCAGCGCCCAGTCCTCCACGCGTGCCCGCCCGTCCGCCAGTATTACCCGCCATTCTTTCCTTCTCTTCCCTTTCACTTCCTCTCGTCTCTACTCACCCCCTAATGTGTCTTCGCTGTCTCTCGCTCGCGCTTTTCCATTCCGATCCCGACTCAACGTGTCAAGAGAACTATCGGCATCTGGCTCTTACTCTCACTTTCGTACCTCCTTCCCTGCTCCTCAATCCTCAGAATTGTCTCCCTGATCCTTTCGAACTCGCCTCTTGTGCGTGCCTTCCTTATCTACAGTTGGCAATACCGCCTCTCAAGAAGAACGACTTAACTTTGCGGTGTCTCTCCCTCTAAATTTTGACTGTCTAACCAGTTTAATTAATCTTTCACACATTACAATTGATAATGAAAATGCATCTTTTCTTTCAAAAGTTTCCAAGTATATTTTTGAATTGATTGTTTTAACAATTCTAAACACAAAAGAAGATTAATTTTCAATGCGAAATATTCAACTATATTAGTTCCTTCTTCTTTGAAAGTTTACTCCATTTCTTTCTTTTGTTTTGAGCGCAATGAAGAATTACTTGAAAAAGAGATAACTTGTTACTATTCGTACTGTTTAATGTTCTCCGTAAAATTTCGTTTTCAGCTAGGCATGGAAATATTCTTACATTTTCTAGAATGTAGATTAGTGAAAATAAAATTAACAATGATATGACGGCGTGACTTGGTGAACTAATAATAACAAATCTGCTCTCTCTTCACGTCACCTATTACATGAAAGACTGCGCCGTAAACAGAATCGCAAGGATTTCCTAACTCTTACTTTGATAATCGCAAAAGTTTCAACTCCACAATTATTGGGAGAAAACGCGTTCTCTTCTTTGATAGTGGCAAAGAAATGGACCAAAAATTAAACAGTGAAGAAATTTAGTAGTATTGTTATTTTTTAAATAATGTATCTATCCTTTAATTGATCAGCTTTGGCTCGATACCCCAAAGTACTTAAATCATTGAAATTCTGTGGCAATTCTTATTATAAAGTAATGGAACATTATTTGTTTATCATCTACTATTTAACTTTGTCACAGTAATGTGATCAAGTATCTACGGATTTAAAAATATCTACGTATTTAAAAAGGTGGCACAACGAATGTGTATTTCTGCTTGATCATATGCGTATTGGTTTTCATATTCGAACATATAAAATGAGTATTGCTATCCCGAAATAAGAAAAAGAAGATATTTAAGTAAAAATTCAGTAATATGAACTCAAAATAACCGTACAATATACGACACTGCGTGTAGCTAAAATGAGGTATGTTTTAACTAGCACAAAATAATCGTACAAATATTTATTAAAGTCACCAATTAAAATATGCTACACTATAGAAAACAACTAAAGGCAAATTAACGGCTGTTGTACATTTCACAAGTGGCGGACCTTGCACACTGTGAAAGATGTAGCCAAGAGCGAAAGAAAACGCTTCCTTCCTTGAAAACAATCGGATATCGAACTACGCTGTAGAAAACTTACCGTATCTCTACGCGCATCTTTCATGTTTCAATGAAAATGAGAAGAAATGACTTGTGGGAAAGAAACAGAAATTACAAACAGAGAATGTACATCCAGAAAGTTCAACTTAAAAAC
The DNA here is from genome assembly GCA_002313205.1 of Laupala kohalensis. Classification (NCBI taxonomy): domain Eukaryota; kingdom Metazoa; phylum Arthropoda; class Insecta; order Orthoptera; family Trigonidiidae; genus Laupala; species Laupala kohalensis. Next base: position 14,522 of record NNCF01125843.1, read on the forward strand.
AAACATGAGATGACAACAACACTATATAACATTTCTAAAATAAAGAACAATTAGAAATTAATAACATTCGAATTAAAGTTTTGTAGTAATTGCATACAATTGAGCACTTCAATGAAACAGGTGAATCAAAATAATTCAGTTTTTCTGTAAACAAAGATTGTTAAAAACCAAACACTTGCCTCCAGAACTACTTTGCAAACAATCCAACTATAACAAAAATAAATCAAAACGTGGTTGAATAATTTTATCATAAAAAAGGCATGTCATGAAACACTCTAACATTCTCAAAAAGGCTATTATATAACTTCTTTCTATTGAACATTAATTGATATGCCAACTTGTTAGAAATAAAGGAACAAATTTATTCAATTACTCAAATTTCATTCAGTTACAACAACTTGCATCCCCCCAAAAAATCTTCACATTAACTGCAACGTTCGTGATACTAACTCCGATCAACTTTAAATCAAAGAGCACGGCTTTTGAAAAATATCAGTGTCCAGCACAAACGACGTAGAATATGAGTCGATAAGATTTCCATTCAAATTGTACTTAGTATTGTAAGCAAATATTAAAATACAGTAAAAAGAAAGCTGAATTTAAAATGACTTGAAAACATTTTGAAAAATATATTTTTTAATTAACTACTCCCCGATCGACCTTTCGACCTTACAGAGATTTTAATATTTACAGGAACCTTTGAGGAAGCTTCCTAACTTGATATTGAGTGCTTTACTCAGCACGTGCAACAACTTAGGGCATGATGTAGCATTATTTATAGTACTTTATTTTAATTTTCTATTGTGAAAAGTGGGGGTGGGGGAGTAAAAAGAATAGATATAGGTACAGTAAAAAGTATAGATACAGAGGAGTAAAGGATACTTTCTAAATTTTTTGATTCGATTTTTTTATTGAATGATACTTTATACATTTTTAATCGTGGGGGTTTAAATATATCTTTAAGAAATCGAGATTTCATTCGGTTTGGAATATTTGCTTGTTGTCCTAGATAGAATTATGTAGTATTCGGACACGAAGGAAGTAGCTTATAGAATTTTGTGGAGAGATTGATAAGATGGTCACCTACAGTGGGAATTTGTGGTTCAAGAAGAATTTGTTTTTTGGGGATGAACCAGGGTGCGTTGAGTAGTTCTTGAAGAACTGTATTTGGAAAGGTTTGGCTGATGTTTACATTACTGGAGGTAGCGTTTATCCAAGCAGGGTATGCATATGTTAGTGTGACTCTTACAATGCTCGTGTAAAGAAGCATATTTATTTGATATCGATAAATTTTCGTACCTAAAATATCCAATTATACAAAACGATGTCAATTAAACAAACAACGAAATATTGTTTGAATATTTCCATGTATCAAATGTTCGGAAATGATTGATTGATTCTGTTCAGCATCTAATCTGGGACGTATGGAATTCAATTCAGATTCTTTAGGTGTTTCACTATAATGATATCAGAAATTAAAGAGTTTGAAAACGAAAAATAGGAAACACATAAAATTCGCTCGCGTAGTTCATGAAACGGTTTCGAAAACTCCTTCGTTTGTAGATACGTGACTACGTCTACATCTAAGTTTGTAAATTATCTTTTTTATATTATATGCATAAATATTAAAAAACTTTCTTCATCTTCATAGGAGTCATTTAATAAGATTAGTAAATAAGTTTATAATATTATTAAATGTTACATGTTTACATGTATAATATGCATTTTTTTAACTTATTTTTTTACTTATAGTGTACTTTTACATATAAATTACGCACTTATTTCTTCTTTTGATCCTCATCTTTGTATAAGGTCAGTATTAAAAATCTATCATAGAGTAATAATAATTTTACAGTCACTCAAGAATATGAGAGAAATCCACATAATGTATAGCGTGCTTTCCGCGGAAAACGAGCCGACTCTCTCGCTATTATTAGAATAACTATTATTACAAGAGCTACAAGAATATATTATTACCAGAGCTATTGTTAAACTAGAAAACACTCAAAGAACGCAAATGTCTTCTTAAGGTTTACCTAGCGCAAATGTACGAACTAAAATGTATCAAATTTCCATAAATAAACATAATTATCACCACACTTAACTTCTAGAGTGTAATTTTTTTTAAAGGTATGTTCTAATAATTAATGTTTCAAAAGATAAATATAACTTATTCTCATGTAATTCTTGACCATTTGCTTCAAATGAGGTATCATTACAAGAATTATTTTTCACGATGGGATCGTAATCTCTTATTTAATATTTCCTTCATAATTTGTTTCATATAACTAGAACTGGAATTGTAGTGAATTCATCAACTACTTTCCACGAGTCGCTACTCACTGTTGATGAACTTCCGATTCAAAATTTACATTTATTATCAAGTTTTTTACGTTTATTTACTTTTGAAACCAAATGTTACGTAATTATTTCACTAGATAATATTACTGTTAATATTAAGTGGATTACACATTTTTATCTCATAAACAAAATCTTGGAACCTTTGTATTCTGTTTTCACGATATTGTGGGTCTATTGTTTATGTTAGCGTTACTCAGAAATATTTCACGCGCCCATAAGAGTTATTTTGATTTAAACTGAATTAAATGTGATCTGCTTACCATTGAAATTAGGAAGGAATAAAACAAAATTTCGCAATTTCTTCAATTACAAAAATTCTTTGAAGAATTTCAATTCTTTCTTGGGTTATGAGCGTAACTTAATTTTTTAAATAAATTTTTTATGTGTTTTCAATGATCCAAGAAAGTTTGGTCGACAGAGCCTTTTTGATCATGTGCTCTCAGGGAAAATGATATTGAAGCAGGGGGTTTATTGGACAATTAAATCACACAATTGGATAAATCAGTAATTGGGATAAGACCAAAATAACACATTACTTCTGTCCCCAAGATCCACAGTGTAATACCAACCTCCAAAAGGTTGGTTGAAGAAGCGGACACCTGTGGCTAGTTGGAGACTTGCGGTATCAGTTCATAAAGAAAATAACATCACTTTCAATAACATTTGTGGAGAAATCGATTTTTTGACTAAGGACGAATGGACTATTGGGTCGGATTAAGAACTTCTGTTGTAAATTATATTAATGTAACAAAATTTGTAGTTTATACATGCAGAAAGATTTGACTTCACCACTAAAATATGGAAAACGAAGTGCTATGGATCACGAATGTTGTAGACCAATCCATAGGAAATATTACAGACTTGCTTTTAAAGTGTTTGTTCTTTTAATCCGCTTTGTTTTGTCGTATTGACATTGCTTATATTTTGTATGATATTATTGTGCATAATGCTTTCTTTTTTCTTTTTGTGTGTGCAGAAACTGAAGTTAATTTTTCAAGTTACAAATTTTAGTTTGCTTTCAGAATTAATATTTTCTCAAACTTTAATCTAACTCCATAAAACTGTGATCTACTCAATTATTGGGAATTCAGAGGACATCCTAACGAATGTCAAAACGCAAGAAACAGAAGAATACAAAGAAAATCCGGAATAAATCTTGATAAAGCCCAAAAGTTTTCTTTAGGTGACAAACATTTCTCAGGAACTCCTTAAGTTTGTCTCAGGATTGGTGTGGTGGCAACAGTAGTTCTCCTACTCTTTTCAATGTCCTGGGTCATCTCCTCCAGGTGGTGGTACGATGGGAGGCCTATCAGGAATATTTCGCTAAAATTATCACATCTAAACTTTGTGCAAACACATTATGACTAGTTTCGTGTCAAACCCCCAGAATGCAATGATCTTTTCGAAAGAAGTCGTCGTAAAATGTCACGTTTTATTAAAACGTTATAGCTGATTACACAAAAGCTGCTTAATACCAAAATGTTCTTAATGTGAAAGGTTTAAAGATATTATTTAAGTCGATTCGAGGATGAATTGCTATACATTTTCCCCATAACCTAACGTTTTGCACTATAACCCATAACACTTATTGAGGAAAACTACGTACATACAGATTCTCAGTCATCGTCATAACTCACATTTTGTATGACCGCAACCAGCATGAGGAATTTGAAAAAAACATATTCTCTCATTCAATAGACCCTTCGACCTTCTCCAGAGAAAATGAACAAGTACGTTCATATGAAGAACACATATACGGCAAAATAATAGACGAAGTAGATCAATACACTGCGCCTTGAAAGTTTCATATAAATATTTTCAAATGTAACACAGACCACAGTACATTGTTTCACAAGTAATTTTATTGACTTCGTTTACAGAACATTGTAAAAGCCTACAAGAGCAAAATAACGCGAATGAAGAAGCACCATTCAAAGACTCATCTAGGTAAAATGTTTCCCCCTTTCTCTCCACGATGAACACAAAACAAAATAAACGTCAGAAACATGCATTATTTTGTGATCATTACCTCCCCTATGCACGGAGATTAAATATCACATTGTGAGAAATGAATGTTTCTGGGGAATCATTAATCAGCTCACAACAGATGTAAATTAAATTAAATATCATTTTGTTTAATTAATTTCGTTGTCACTCCTTGCTCACTTAGTAGGGGTATTCAATTTTCATGTAGCATTGTTCGAAAGGTTATATCAGTGGCATTAAATTTCACAACATCTGGCCGTGAGATAACGGTCATGGGGGATGGGAACCATATTACATTTTGTATCATACATGCCACGTAGACATATATTATACATCGACGTATAACATCAATTTTGTATCGCTGTCATGCATTTTCTGAATTACTAAATAATTACGAACTATGGTTTCTATGAATGAAAGGGTAGGGTGCATGACCAGCATGTGTTCAATAACAAAAACTGGATTAGTCGAGAAATACGATTATGAAAATGACAAAGCTTTCATTTCATCAAAAATTTGTCAATGGTTATCAACATAATTGAAATACCTACATCATCCTGAAAGACTGAATGGAGAAGTAAGGAAAAATCTGCATTATTTCTAAGCATAAAAAGTACATAATTTCTGCAGTTCAGTTAGTGTGCTACAAATATTAAATATGTATGCGAACGAATATTATTGTGATATTTGCATTGTTTGGCAAAGTTCCTGCAAGATAAAATAGAGTGTCCGTCCATCATTATAAGAAAAAATACTCCTCATTGGTTAATTTGATTGAAAAGTAATGTTACATCACATGAGTATCTGTTACAATCCAATTGTTGACGGAAAAGAAATTATTAATGTATACTATAATTCATTTTTTCTGGTAGATAATGCATGACATTATTTAAAGTAAAATACATCTATAATACATCCCATTTTCTGGAATAGTTCATATTTTTTTGCAGTATGTAAAAATTATGCCTTTTTCTCCATATTCAGTACATTCAAGTAAGGGGTGGTAATTGGTTCGGGTCGGTCGGGTTTTCAGCCGAACCAAAAATAAACCAAACCGATAAAAACAAATTGCTTTCTGGTTGGTTCGGGTTGGACGGCTTAGTCGGTTTCAGTTTGGATGAAAAATTGATTAAGAGAAAAAGTAAAAGTAAGTTAATCATGGACCTAAATATAGGGATATAACATTCAGTCTTATACCGAATGTTAAATTAATTTGTCCGAATTTGAATAATGTTTAAATCTATTTAATGAAATATGAATAAATATTAAATTAAAATTAAATGATATAAGTATGAAGCATGTAACTCATTTAATGAAACATAAATTACAATCAAAATTGGTATAAATATTTAATGTTTGATTGTGTGTAAAATTGCGTTAATAGATTATGTTAAACATGAATAAATGTATAAGGAAAAAGATACATTATTTCACTCAAAAGAGTTAAAATTTACAAGCAAGTAATGGTTTAAACACAGTAAACAAATAAATAAATTAAAAATCAGTCTGAAAGTACACTAAACATTTACGTAGGGTGACTTGGACTAACTGCACCGTCACTAAATAAGTGTTCAAGATACTCTACAAAAGTAATACCTAATAACAGTATTAATTTAAATTAATAACTAATAACTATTAAATTAATGAAAGAATAAATAGCGAATAACAGTATTAAATTAATAAAGAAAAATGCAGTAAGTAAATGCAGACTCAGAAGGAACAGCTAATATACTATCTCAAGCAACCATAAATAAAACTCTATATTGCGTTTTGCGTATAACTATAGTCCATCTAGCATTGCAGATCTCAAAATAAAGGTCACGAGCTATACATTTGTCTTCTTGATAACGGTCAATCCGAGGCACTGATAATTCACTCCCCTCAGCCGAAAGATCAGCCAATAGATCATCAAGCACATCAGAATGAAAGTAAACTATCAGTTCCTGAAGACGAATTATTTGTTCAATTTAAGTAAAAATGTATTTTAAAAACTAATAACTAATCGTTTAAAAAAAATTAATTACCTTACCTGACTGCGGTTATGCGATCTATACTATTTGCTCCTCGGGGCACATCAGGTGATGTAGTAATACCATAAATGAGTTTATAATTTTTGCAGTATTTAATAATAGTTGTAGTATTTAATATCTAATATTCTAATCATCAATAACTGTGGGAATATAGAGCATTCTATCAATAAACACTGGTGTATTATTATTTTTTTACTTTCTTATGTTTTTGGTAAAATTTTCATTTATTTACTTCCGCAACTTAACACTTTAAACGTTCTTTTGTTAAAAAGTTTTCTATAGTGAAAATAACGTGCTTTTCGTTTGGGCTACTGAAATATTAGTTATGTTGTATACTGAGTGATATATATATATATATATATATATATATATATATATATATATATATATATATATATATATATATATATATACTGTATACTGTAACGTAACTAATTAATACAATAGTGTAGTGAGTAATATTCAACACTACTTAATTAAAAATAAGTTAGTGGGTAATGCTAGCCCCACATTAATCAATAGTAGGTTAGCGGATAATGCTATCCCACACGTAGTCGCACCAATTGTAGCATAACTAATTAATAATAGGTAGTGGTTAACCCTATCAACACTAATTAACAAATAAAGATTAATGAAGATAATTTATGACGGGCGGAGTTTGTGTCCATTTATTAATAGAAACACACACTTTTGATATTAAATACGCGTCAAAATAAAATCGTTTTTTAATAACTAACTACTACATTCTTAAAAATATCGTCACTATCCTACACATGCTTACACATTCCCTTTATTTATCCCTCAAAATTCACATGCTTTATGCTACACACTTGTTCACAGTGATGTGGGTTCAATGACAAGTCCCCAACACATCATTTTCATCCTATATTTACGTTAAACATTATTGATTAAACAAACAAAGCTGCTGACGAAGGAAACATTACTGTCTTTCCTATTAAGTCCGTTGTAATGTATCACACGCTTATTTTCGTCCGAAGACAAACTGCTCGCATCTACCTAAGCTGGATACAATCAGCTATGTGAAGTTACCTTATTTACAAACATTGTTGAAAGGTTGAGCTGCCTCGTGCGAAACCGAGTGGTCGCCTCAGGTTCTAGTTTGGTTCGATGACCTTTGGGGGTTTTCCGCCAACTACCCCTGCTTCGCCTCCTAGATGAATGGAACCAGTCACCTCTCGTAACCCCATTCACTGATACCTCCAGTCACCTCGCTAAAGTTCCATGGCCTAATCACTTCCGAGTCTCACACTTCCTGATCTCGAACGGAACTCGTTGCGAGAAGTGTTTCCAAGATATGACTAATTGTTCAATATCAGAACTAGCTAGCCATATGACTTGATGCTACGCCACTCGTTATTCAACTTCACAAATAACAAAATAAAAAGTTTACAGATTTCGTTAATAAAGTTCAACAGCTGATGGACAGGAGATCGCACTCATAAATAATTAAGAACCGAAGTTCTAGCTCACTTAGCTGAACGATCGAGCACTCTATGTAAATACATCTCTGAGCGAATCGAAGTGAGAATGATCTCCGAAAAAATACTCGAAGTCTCTGAGTGTTCCGAAAAGAACTCTGAATGCTAGTCTCTCTGAATCTAAAAAAATACTTGCAGTCTCTGAATGAATCTAAGAAGAATCTCTGAATGTTATACTCGGAATATTCTCTGCGCCTCCGCGCACCTCATTCTATAATAAATATCCCTTCTTCTCAGAATTTCGAAAAATGTAACGCCCTTCTTCATGCCACGTGATTTCTGAGCCAATAATGTTGTTTTGCGTACTCCACGTGGAGTCACTTCGATTGGCTGAAGGTTCGTGACGTATGTTGTATTCTCGACGAATCCCACTGTTCTGTTTAACAGTAACGTTCGTTGCTTTCCATCAACGCCACGCCGAGCATCCACGCAGCTTGGTCAATGGCAGCTCATCTTCTATTGTAAGTCAATACGTAAGGTAATTTGGCATGACTGGCTGCGTCCACTACTAAGCAGAGGCGAGCAGTGCTTCATGGGACTTGAGTACGTGAGTGTTCCGTCACTTAGAACTTTCTGTGGAAGATGGTAGTTATATTGACTGATAATCAGAACAAGTTAGATTTTGTTTGGAGGATTAATAATGTGAAAAGTACATTATAGGAAGAAGGTAAACGAATTGAGACTCATTAAATACCAATAGCACTATGTACAAAGGTTGTGAAGTTAAAAGCGTCTGATTTTGGGGAATTATAAGGGGAAGTGTGAGTATGTGTAGCTTAGAAATTTGAATTGTAAGACATGTAGTAGATAATTAATTAAAACCAATATTATTTGAAGCTGTGAGTATGTTATATCTGCAGTGTGTGTGTTTTACTTTAATAAATGGGCAGAACCTCGCTCTTCACTAAATCCATCCATTAGGATTGGACTAAAAATGCTTAGTGGTTCTGGTAATGAATGTTTATCACTACACTATTTTATTAAATACGTTACAATTGACTATTCCCAACGGATGGCCCTGGTTAATTGATTGTGCGGCTTAAATACTACTTAATGTCTTTTTCTTGAAAAATTATATTATTAATAACAGGTGTAGTATATACTACTAAGCATGCAATTCTCTTTACGTTACAATTGACGGTCCAACGTGGGTCTTTCTAAAATTACATCAGTTTAATCAACGATTGGACCTTCTGTCATTTCATGTCTTTATTTCCAAATGGTGTAGGGTAGTTGTTACCACTACACCATCCTTTTACACACACACATATATAATGTAATTCTTCTATATCTAAGCTATAATAAAGTATAGATTGTGTGACAATAGAATCCTTGGCTGTTCGGCTAAATAATTTAACAGTAAAATTATTCTATAGTTGATGGTGAACATTAACTTCAGATTACAAAAGTGTATGCAGTTTTAATGTACGGGATATTTTCGAGAATTTAATTGGTATATTAATTTTTTAATTGTTTCATTATTTTCATGTTACAATATGAAGACTGGAGGAAGGAAGATGTATACGAAATCTGTTTAGGTGCATAGAATATGACATCGTTTCAGATTACTTCGGAAAATAATTAGTTTCAATAACGCAATCTGTGATGGTCCGGGTTTCGGGTATAATTTTGAACCGACTTCACAATCCAAAACCGTCGCGACTCGACGAAACCCCAAAAATTTCGGTTGGTTTCAGTCGGGTCGGTTAATTTGACCACCCCTAATCTAAATACTTTACATGTAATCAAAGATTTTGCTTTTTCATGTCCATACAATTTACTACAATATTACGTTATGTTGTAACCATTTTATGTGCCCCCCATCAAGCTCATTTTTCTCCATCAGCTAGTTTTATTTTTAAAAGTATTCCTGAAAATTTCCATGACCCGTGACAAATTCTAGCAATATTGGATTTTTACTAAACCACATTATTTTCTCTGCTCTGTATTGTACATCTGGTATATTTTGATATAGTGCTCATCCTTTCATACTTGTATTGCAGAGCACTTGTCAATCGTCCCTTCTTTTTATAATATTTGATGCATCTTATTTCATCGAGTTGGATCTATATCCCATTATATTTAAATCCCCAGTTACTTTCAAACATCTTCTTACCTTTATTTTCCCAACATAAAATATTTATGGGCTCAATTCAAGAAATAGTACTTCCAAAGCATCAATAAACAACGTCTGTGGATTTACCACAATCTCTGCAGTCTTCATCTCTTCGAAATGCATACAACGAAATCCTTTCTTATTGTTCACTGAAGCACTGATGCTGACTTTTCATATTTTTCATGTGTAAATAGGTGGAACTGTTTAAATTAGGTGTTATTGAATATGAATATCGTCAAATGATTTCGGACAACGATCAAATGGTATTATTGTTCTCTTAGCACCATGGCCACAAACAGCAATTAGGAGACAGTCTCGCGCACATCTAAAGAACAGCTAACTTTAAATATGAGCGCAGAATTTAGTGATCCCTCAGTTTTTGTTTGTAGGGTGAAGTAGTTGACGCATAAGAGGGAGTACGTCTCATTATTAAGAGATTTAAAGTGAATAGACATTCTTAAGTGCCCTTAAAATGAACATGGTCTACATAAAATATTTCAAGTTCAGGTTGTTTTTAGTGACATGCGAAGTGGATAATATTATAATATTTATCAAGTAAAATAGTTTTTATTTTTTACAAATAGGGTTTTTTATAGGAAGCGCAGATAATATTTATAGATTAAACTAGCTATAAAAAGTGGGACGAAGAAGAAAAGAAGTTTAACGTAACAAAACCTTTTTTAGTTGACTCACATTCAGTCAAGACAATAGATTTAATTTATCTCATTCTATTTCAGATAATCATCTCTCGAACATGTGAAAAATAATAAATGTTTACAGTAAAGAAGAGCGTGCGACAACTAAGCAGGAAGAACTGAGGTGGGGATGAAAATGGAGAAGTACATCGAGAAAAGGTATATTACAAAAGAAAATTTACCGAATTAATGACTTCACTGTGGATTGTCCCCCAACGCGTGTTAGACTGTTAAAGAAAAACAATTTTTTGTTAGAAAAAAACTATTTTTGAAAAGATGAATAGGGAAATTGAGGTACAGGTGGGTTAAAGAAAACATGAGAACTTCTTAACCAAGCTTTCCTATATTTCATGATCTTAGATTTACATGACATTGAAGCACTTATTAACTTTCAAGATGACTGATACCAACTCTGCCCAAAGAACATTTTCAGTTACTGACGCTGACTGCGCGGGAAAACGTTAGTACAGTTTACAGATACATGTTCCTCATTGTTTCGATAGAGAGATGAACGCGTGAACCGTAATGTATTGCTTGAAAGTTATTAGAAGTTTTCGCAGCTTTATTGTTTTCGCAGCCCTGAGCATTATTTTGAGAAAAATCCAAAATGCAATACAAATTTACTTTAATCCTCCCTTAGTGAAACATGAAACAGCTGCTTATGATGCTTGCTTCTAGGACAGATTATGACCTCTCCCTCGTTTTTGAACATTGCACTTTGCAGACTGAAGACACCCGGATGTCGCGTGAACACTCCTGCTAGGCTGTGTGACAAACATGAACGGTGAACAGGGTGGTATGAAGCTGACCAGTATTGGATCAAAAAATGAATACATAAAAAGTACATAAACGATCACCGTCGACGACTAAATAACACGACAACAATTTTGATGTTTGAACTATGAAATATGTATCCAACATCTAGCCAATTTGCCGATATATAACTTTGATGATAATAATAACTGTGTGAATTATGATACAATATTATTTACAAGATCATTTTCTCAAAAAACGAGAATTAAACTTAAACTGTATTTGTTTATTCTAACAATTACTATGATTGTTTGAATTACTATTTTTCTTTTTCTATTCCGCGTTGATTGATGAGAAACATAAGTTTTAGGATGGCTGGCTCACTTTTCATTGTAGGTTGAAAAAGGAAGACCGTGTAATTTGACGCTCATTGGCGCATCTTTGAACACTTATAACATGAGAATTATGACCTTGATTAAAACCAAATTTTATACTTTGATTGAGAAATAGGTTTTCCGTACATATTTTACTTTGAAAAATTCTTTATATATCCAAGAGGACGTTCGAATTTCTCCGTGTCGATGTTCTCAGGGCTCGAAGTAGCACACGGACTCTCCATAAAACCCATGCTTTCAACTAGTGAATGGACAATAGTTCTATATCAACGAAAGTATTCGTTGGTTCAGGAGACAAAGCTCTTCGAGATAAAACCTGAGGTAAAATTACAATGGCGATACTAAGGGAATGTATTCCATTTCATTATAATGCACGTATTGGGATGCGATGTGGGGAAACGACACAAGCGGCGAGAACCGTGATGAAGGGGTGGTAGAAACCGTGACGCCTGCGTTGCTATGAACACCTCCATCGTATATGATAGGGTAGTTATTATCTCATTCCTCCTGCTCCCTTTCAAGTCTACTGAACCTTCTCGCCTAGTTCCTGCAAGTATGTCTCCTCTAATCACTTTCCAAGCACAGTTTTATTGAGAGTTGTAATTCCTTCTCAACGTGTATGATCGGTTTATTTTCATTGTTCCCTTCTCATCTTTCAGCGAAACAACACTCTTATATTGACTTCCGAATATAATTTGAATTTTAAAGTTATATTTTTAAGAGATTCAATATTACATCAGAGCATATTCTTGCCAGAAATGACACCTAAATAAAACTAAAATTCATGCTTACTGGCTTTAAAAACTTGTTCCCAAATTAATCGTTATACTTGTGTTCCTCCCACTACCTTCCAATATATTATCTCTTGACTGTATGTGAATATTTTCGCACTTGCATCTTTCTTTCTTTCTTTCTTTCTTTCTTTCTTTCTTTCTTTCTTTCTTTCTTTCTTTCTTTCTTTCTTTCTTTCTTTCTTTCTTTCTTTCTTTCTTTCTTTCTTTCTTTCTTTCTTTCTTTCTTTCTTTCTTTCTTTCTTTCTTTCTTTCTTTCTTTCTTTCTTTCTTTCTTTCTTTCTTTCTACATCAAAATTCATTTGTCCTCATTCCCTGTGGCCGTTTGAACACATCAGATTCTCCCTAACAATTCTCCTTCCTGTTTATTTTTCAAGTGTCACATCAACACAAAGAGCATTAAGTCATCTCTTTCGAAGGAATTCAAAATATCACATGACAACGATGAAAAGTCTTTTTTGTGTTAAGTTGAAAACACTAAATAATTTTACATGATAACAAAAGTCTACAGGTACGTAACAAGTGTATGTATAACAGAACTAAACTGAAAAGGGTTCCGCAGCCATTGACTAGTCGCGGCTGCTTCGCAACTGTACACGTCAAAGCAAGCGTGACTAACTGCCTTTTGTTCGTTACTCGTTCACTTATTACGGACGCAATGGCTTAGGGTTGTCATTATTAGATTAATATATTATTTATGTTTTTAATTTACTTTGCGTTCTATCATTCAATATAATATAGACATTGCTCCAATTTATTTATATTTTATTTTTCGGTAGAATGAAAAATACAAGTATTGATTTGGTCCTTCATGATTCTCATTACGAACAATGACCGTACCTTAATTATAGTGAACCCACCAATACACTACATGTGAATTGGTTTAGGTTCCTCACTATGGAACAAATCACATGTGATGAAGCATTTTAGTTGCTGAAGAAATATTTTTAAAATTTTCATACATAAAATAATATGATATTTTATATTGAAAATGAATAGCAACATCTTTCATCGCAATCAGAATGATATTCGTTTTACTCATGATTATATACTATTCTTTGCAGTGCCGCTAGTCTATCTCATTATCAAGGTTTACGAAATCATTAAATCATGCATCAGGATTAAACCAACACACATTAATAATCGTTACATTTGTTGTACTGCGTGCAATTATGATCGAGATGTTGACGTTTCAAATGTTATTTGCGTCATTCAGTCATTTACAGCGTTTATGAAAAGATCATTGAAACAATAGCAATTAAACATTTGAAAGAATTGATATTCCATGTTAATGTACCGTGACAAATTCAAAAATCGTAATATAACCATGGCAATTTTGTAATATAACCTTGACAAATTTATAAATTATGGTACATGAATTATAGGACAGTTTATTATTCCATGTGTTTTTATTTATATTCAAAACTTATTCATACACTACATTTTTCTGTTTTATTCGCTGCTGTCTTTTGTAAAGTAAGTTTAAATATTTCTTTTCAGTCTTCTATCTTTGAATTACCTACCTTTGAATACTTATAATTCAATAAAAATATCATTAATATTTTACCAATTTAAAAAATCTATATTTTACTAAACACGATAACAAAAAGGGGCATGCTGTAAAAGTAATCAAAGGAAGAGCACCTTCAAGAAAACTGTATGATTTTCGCAGTACGATATCAAGAGACCCGGTCGGGTCTCACCGGCTTTTTCACACTCCATAGCATTGCGACGGCCCGCTATATATACAGCAAGTAACTCGGTTCTCAAGCTTAAAATTTGGTTTTTTCGATAAATACGCAATCATTTGCATTAACGCTTGGGAAATACTGAGTCGTCGTCACATCCGATCATATTCGTTTCACCTTATTTTTCATTGCTGTTCTAGTTTTATTTGTCTTTTCCTTCCGCTGAATCGCGATGAAGTTTGTGTAATTTTGTCCAAGATTTTAACAGTCGGGTTGCCATTTTCTCTCACTATGTGGCTTTTCGGACTCGTGTTTCCTCTACAAGTCAAAACATGAAGTTGGCGCATGTTTATAAACACGTTTTTGTTCATAGCGGAACTTTCATGTATGTACTAGTGGTATCCATGTACTTTCGTGTATGTATTAGTAAAACCGGTGCGTTCAATGTGATTAGCAGTTTGCTGTCAAGAATAGGGCGATAATCCTTATATTCATTTTAAAAAAATTACCGTACACAATTAAATCATGGTAATTATGGGGGATTAAATTATTAGACACATTATTAGACACTATGATTGTTAAAAACACGGTCCGATGTTTCTTCAGGCGTGCAAGGAAAAGAGTTGCACTGGTAGCAACGTTTTTATATTACCGTCAAAGGCCAATACATATTTTTCTGGTTTTACTTACGTGTACGTGCGTTCAGAAGACGCACACTAAACATTTCTAATTATATTTGTGTTAAAAAGTTAATTATAGATTTTGTCATAGTTTCTTGATTACTTTTACAGCACTCCGCTAATCCCGTTGAACCCACCGGTTTTGTACGCGAAAAGCAACATACATGGATTACTCTATATTAATTATAGACTACTCTTCGAGCTACTGCCGGGACATATCCGAGAAAAGACAATATAACTCGTATTCCAGAAACCGTAGGGAATGTTACGACAAAATTATGAAGCAAATTCAGGGTTAAAATCAGGGCAAATATTGCTGTTTTTTCAACACATAGTTTGGAAGGGCATTGAAAATTTAATTATTAAGACAAGAGGCGAATATAACAAAAGTATTGATCACAGCATCCTCCTAATGACGATCCATTCGAAAGGGTTTGTCTATTTTTGAGCTAACGGAAATCGTCAAGAGGGCCACTTTCGTTAACAAGGGTTTTCAATAACACTTACATTAATTATATCTCATTTCATAACTTTGAAATGCCTAATTTTTTTCAAAAATCCATGTTATCATATGTACATATCAAGATTTCCGTCATTTGTTAGAGAGCAGTAAATAGGTTGTTAAATTATGTAATTATGTATTTGTCTATTACAATACAGCACGTAAATTTTGTCATTTGCTAAACCTGATTTCAGGGTTTTTAAATCTCGTGTTATTTTGACGTAAGCAAATACATAGGCACGGTTACGAATTTAGCGCGTGACATACCTTGAACAAGATTAAGGTTTTGAAAATGATTTGATAATTACACGGTCGAACTCATTTTTAAGATCGTATTGATTTCGGGATGGCGTCCACCCCTTTATGATTAGAGATATTCAATGTTGATTATATATCACAATATTTTTGTTGTTGTCTCAGATATATATTCTTTTAGTGTATGAATAAGTCTTTATATAAACAATTTTATTTAACAGTGTTATTTTATATTTTAAGCCAAAATTTGTGAACGAAGTGCTTAATAAGTATGACTGATGGATGATTCAAATCTTTTAATGTTGCATACGAGTTGCGAAAAATTTATATCAATACAAAAGTCGGAACTTTGTCATTCATGATTCATAAAAATGTTACGTAATAAATTATATTTCATGATTGATGAAATAAAACTAGTATTTCTTATTCAAAACGATTTCGCTGTAGACAAGGAAGTGCATATTTCTTAACCCTTCCCTACTACTAGTCCGTAATACTGTTGTGTATTACGGGTTGCAGTATCGAATTTCGTCTCAATTGCAGGTAACCTTATGGAATAAAAAGCTGTCGACTTGATTAGATATTACGATTTCTTACTATTTTTTACACGAATGATAATGAGTATAGTACATATTGTAGTTGAGTAAAGTACATATGACAGTAGAGTATAACACATGTGATAGTTGGGTGGAGCACATTTGATATTCAGTAGAATACGTTTAATGAAGTATACAGGTAGATGGAGAAATCAAACAACAGTTGAGTAAAGCACATACGCAAAATTTCAAGTCGTTAAAACATCAGGAAGTATCCGAAAAGTTGACTTGAACATTCCTCTCCAAAACTACAATCTCTGAAAAACATAATTAAAGGGTTATATACAAATTAATTTCCTCAAATCCTTGAAAACTATTAAACCAATTGAGTATCTCAATTTTTTTAATACAACAAAATTCATACAATGTCACACACGCTCATCTCTTATACTAAAGGTATACAAATGTATTAATTAAAATTAATTATAAAACCATCACTGATGTTCAAGAAACTAGTAATACCCTTGCAACCAATCAGATATTTCATTCTAGATTGACTCCGGGTGCCCCACTCAATAATATGTGCAAACACAGGAGAAATTAAGAAAGATTTATTTTGCATCTATAACAATAAATGTGAATACTTGCGAATAATTCTTTAATCTTTTTAACTCACAACATCCGAGTACCTACTCGTACTCGCATCCGACGCGTAGGTACGCGGAAACCGGGTTTCAGTGCTACCAGTATAGGAGCGGCCTGCGTTCACTTCATCTAAAAATATTTACCTGTTTTCGAACGTTCGCCTTATCCGCAATGATGGGCAGAAGTTCACTGGAAAAGATGTAACTGGTTTCTGAGTCATTACAAATGATTATGCTTTGGTGCGTCCGACAAACGTGTGTCTACAGAATCTAAATTGCGGAACCACATTCGAGTGCATTGAGGTATTTCCGTCAACAGCTGTCGATTCGTGTGCTAGGTGTCTGCCTCACTCTGCACTACTTCAATTGTCGCAGGGGGAAATGGTTTTTCAAATTTTCGTAAACTATCACGATTTATTTAAGACTTCACCGTGTTTTTAAATGAAAATATGCTATTTAATCCGAAACGAAGTTTTAACAAAGATTACACCGCTTCGCAACAACAAAAATTCCCATGTTGTGTTGGGTGATGTTGGCTAGTGTGTTTATATGTCGTCTGTGTATTGTTTTTCCTTTCTTTAATATGGCTTAATCCATTTCAATTAAATTCATGGAACTGTGATAATAGAATTTTATCAAACGCAGTGATACATATAATAATGTAAACAAAACAATAACACAAGTTTTGCATGTAACTCTAGAATCATTAGAAAGCGGACATTGAATGATGTTTTTGAGCATGGTAAGGAAAAAAAAGTAGTGACGAGTAAACATTAGTAAACATTATTGGGAATTCAAAGTCAACCAATTGCTGAAAGAGAAACGGACGTAATTTTCATCCGAGCGAGCCCTGTCACTCAGATATTGATTAATACACAAGACAAGGTCCCTCCGGTGGCTCAGGTGTTAGCGTTCAGACTCATCGCAAGTCATCCAGGGTTCAAGTCCCGGAAGGGTCAGAAAAAAATTTGTAACTTTTCACATTAATGTCCCAGATCATACGGCTGTGACTACTGAAAAGCGGACCCTCCTCCTTCTATCCACCTCCTACTGCTCCTAGTATCAATAATTCAAACTTTTACTAACCACTCCTACTCACGCCTCCACGTGGGTCAAGTTGTTGGTAAGTCTAGATAACCTGTCCACCTACTAACAATACCCTACCACCCAACTCTTACCTCCTATCGCTCCATGTAGATAGCACGCTACATTTCCCATTTACAAATACTACAAAAGAAATAGAAGAGTCCATTCACTAAGGAATAAAATGTTCCAGCACCTCAAATTTTCCCAAATGAGCCCGGAAGTGCCCTTTGTTCATCAGAATACAATTTAATAAGTACAATTTCCTCCTTATAATTTGATCCAAAATAACTTGCTTTCAAGACAAATAACTATACCTTCGTATTACACTTTTATTCGTGAAATATGTTTACTTTGTTTATATTTTCTTTTCACTTCCTTAAAACTATATATTTGGTACATAAGTCATGATAATTATTCACTTCGTATAAGAAAATGAATTTTCCTTTCATCCACGTCAAAAATATTGTCACTTTAAAATCATCTTTACACAACCAAAAATCTTTTAAACCAAATAATGGCATGGGTTGATTGGCACATCACATCACTTAACATGAACTTTCAACATCATTAGGAAAAGAGATATTATGCGGAAAAGAACAAAGCCAATCAAACGAAATTTCTCAAACCAAATGTTGGAAAGCGAGAGACCGCCAGCCAGCTTTACATTCCGTTCACTTCACGGTGCAATGGGTCGGGATCAGGGTATACTCCCAAGTGAAGCAGTCTACAAAGCAGGAATTCTGTCAGACGTTTGTCCCGTCCCCGTTTTCAGCAGCGCATCGTTGTCATTCGGTTCGTCTCCCACAACTGGCGAAGCAGGCCACAAACGGCGTTCGTCGGAACGGAGAGTTGGTCTCGATTCCTCACCACGCTGCAGCTAATATATTGTAGAAGTGTCAGTCGAGAAACAATCCGGATCTGCGCTTGAGTTCATGCAACCAACTGTGGGCAAGGAGCGTTTATTGGGGCGTGGGGGGAGACGTTGGGTCTGGTCGCGGGGAAAACGTGAAATCGTGGAAAGGACAATAGAGGAAAGCACGGGGTCAAAGTTGGAGAACTCAAGTCACGTTCCTGACACATCCCCGACTTGGAAATGACAAAATCAGCTCACTTAAGCAAGAAATCAATGCATCCTTAAATCTTAATCTCTTTATAAACAAGAAAAGATGTTGTCGCATTGCCTTCATTGACTGATACATAAGGTCCTTTTGACCGAATGACGGTCATCTTCAGTGCAACAAATATGACAATATGGATATGAAAAGATAAAATAATGTAAATTGATAAATATAAATTAAAGAAAGATGAATGGTAACTTTTAAATATAGTCATAGCGAACATAATATAATTTCTCAAGAAACAAAAATAATTAATCTTATGAAATGAATTTTCAAATAAACCACAGAAAAACTGACGGAATTGAGGTAAAATGATTTAAGAGAAGGTGAGTTGGTACGAATTAGCAAAAACCTGAAGTAAGTAAACTGGCATACCAGCTGTGGGTATGTACACAGTGGTAGAAAGTGCCATTGCTTCTCAAAGATTCTGCTTATATGAGGGTATTAATTATTGCTATTGACATCATTAGGTTCTTCCTTGGAATGGGCTTGAGTCGAGCTAATTGCAGAAGGGGAGAGGAAATGTCAGGAATTTCATGTTTGAGTGTGGAAATGTTGAAATTCAGTGAATGGTGGATTTGAATGGTTTTAAAAAAAAATGTTTTTCACTTATTATTTCTTATTTCTAAAATTTCAAAATCTTTAATTGTGTAGTATGTGTGGTAATTTTCTGTTAAATGTGTGGAGAAATGAGAATGTCCAGTGAGGTATTTCAAAGCGTGCATGTGTTCTTATAGCCTTTTATTAACACTGCGTCCCGTTTCAACTCAGGTTACTTTAATTTATAGTTGCCAAAAAATTGAACAATTTATTTTATTCTACTTTTTCTAATATATATCATAATATTTGTGACATTAAAGATGGCCACCATGCAGCTGAAATGGTCTTGTGCATCAATAAAAGACAGGTCCACAAAGTCTATTATTGTTTATAATGAAAAATCTGTCCGTATAACACATATTCTTCCAACTTCATCTCTCTATATTCTCTTGATGTTCTACCAACTCCAAACAACTTTGCGGATGTATTAATTCTGCGCTGTAGCTACCGTAGCAGTTGCATTCCTGTAAAATAATTGTGAAAAATAACGTATTCTACTTAAGGTGAAATAAACTGGATCATTTGTTGAAACGAGTAAACGTTTTATACATTAGATTTGCTTAACTGCAAGTAAACTCATATGTAATGATTGATGATGTTCATTAATGAACTTTGTTCAATTCTACAATGGTTCCAAATGATAATTGATCAACAAAAAGAAGAGCTTACCTTGGGTAAAAGCAGTACTTAAATGGAGAAGTTCCATTTCCAAATTTTTCCCCATTCAATTAACATCAAATTATTAACCGTTGTGGAAGTGCAGTTTCATTGTCAGTCACTTGACAATTTCTGGTAGACAAAAATACAAATCGTAAGACCTTAGGTTCTTTAAATAGACACTACACTTGATTATTGGAAATTTTGTGTACATCTTGCGTGCGTTCTGCGAATGAATACCCCAAGAGAAATTGAGAAAGATGTGATGTGCAAAAGCCATTTTTAATTTCAACAACATCAGAGATAATTGTATGGACTATGTTAAACAAAAGATAGCTATGTAGCAGTTCTTGTTCTTTTTTACACTTTCATTGTTGAAAACTTTAGCAAGGTAAAAAAAATTACATGAACCATAAAGTACAATATTTTTAACATAAATGTAGGTAAAGAAGTCAGACAAACTCCGTTGCTTACCATTTATTTCTATTCGTTGATTTCTTCACATTGAAAAATAATAGCAATTTTTGTCAATAATTATTTCAGAAATGAGAAAGATGCATATAGTGAATACAGTGATATTAGCAAATACATTACAAGGGCATGAGAATTGACATTTCCCCACTAATTGCGTAAATCATTAAACATGGATCGGTAATTAATTTACTCCAAACACGAATAAACTTCTCGGAACAGGAAATCGTGTTTGATGTCAGTGTGACGACGCAATTTTGTGTTTGACTTCTTAGGTTACTAAGGTCAGTAACTCATCAAGGATGGCCGATTTGAAGGAATGTTTGCTGACACCCTGAAGGCACCCACTGGGGAGAGTCTTGGCCATGTGTTCTGTCTCGTCTCTCGTTATGAGGGTGCGAGAATGAATTGCATTTGACCGTGAGAAAGAATCCGGACAGGGTGGTCATGTTGCCGAGTTTGCATGTGAGTGTGGGTGTTGGTGGAGGGTGGTCGCCAGCCGACCGCAGGTAGAAACAGAGTGGTTGGAGAGACAGGACAGGGTGGGCAGAGAGATGCTCAGTGCGAGTGGATAGAGATTGATCCGCGGGCATAGTGACGATGGACATGGGGACACTAGGGTGCAAAAGAGTATATCTTGGCCTAATTGATGTCTGGGTGTTTCCACGAATATCCCAAGTTGTATCTATAATGTAAATGTTCAGATTTAATATTTATATTAATTGTATACCATCCCAAAGTCTACTATTTTTCTAGTTTTCGGTTGTAAAGCTAGTGGTGGCAGCAAGGACAACTCGATAGCTAATAATTAATTATATTAGTTATCGAAAAATAAGTTAACTTAAAGCCACCGTAGGGTAACCAGCGTTTGCGGGGAGAAGCAGCAGTGAGGAATCTGCGCGTGAACTTGGAACGCTACGCCACGTTACAGTCAGGTTTTGGTACAAATTATAAGGAGAGACGTATCTGCCTGATATTGTAGTGACGTTCCCATTCTAGAGGATGCGCTCCTGAACGGCAAAGTAACAGGAGTACACGAACGATACACCTACGGTCCATCCGGTAAAAGTTTGAAAAAGTATGTCACCAGATTGTCAGAATTTTTACATTCTATGCTAAAACATTTGATTGTCATTTACCTGAAAAATTTAACCGAAAATTATGTATGGCTTTTATTTGAAGACAATGTGACCTTCAATAAAACTATTTGGGAGCAAGAGCTTTTTGTGTCGGTTTATCGTTCACACAAATTTCAACTAAGAAACAAAATTCATATGTATTTGTAAATTTGATGATGATAAAATAATGTCCATGAATTTTGAAATGCATTACCTACCAATAATAATTGTTCAATAACATATACGCGTGAGCATTTTTATTCGTGACAGACGCAACTAATGAAATCACGGCCACCGCGAAGCGAATCTCCCTTCAGTTGCGGAACTGTTATAACTTATGCGTGAAATTGTCACATGAGGGTGCACAACAGCGAGTGCAGAATCCTATCTCCAAAGATGCTTCCTGGAAGTTTAATTGGATCTGCTGTATGTTCCGCGCCGGCACATGCGAAGGGTGAAATGGTGGTGTGAGAGAATGCGAAACGCTGGAAAAGGGAGGGGAGGAGGGTAAGCGACGCGCTGATAATAAAGGCACAGATCCAATGAGGGAGAGCGAGCGCTGTGAACGCCTGGCCGAACGCTAGCACTCCGCGCGCGCGGCGGTCGTTCGGAAGCAGACTGGGTGGAAAGAATGGACACAGGGAAGAGGAGAGGGCAGGGGTGAAAGCGGTGACTGGTGAGACCCATGTCGTGATGCGGTGACACAATGGTTCGCTGTTTACTTTCTCTGAGTCTCCGATACCGCCCACAAGTGCATGGTCGTCGCCGCGCTCTCCACGGTCAGAACCCCTCAACGTCAACGAGTGCCTGCTGACTGTCCGCACGCAGGCGAATTCAATGTACGTTTTCTTTGAAAAAGATAAATTCATAGATGTTAAATGAGTGCAGCACATCAAACGTTTTTGGAGAGCTGACAAATTTTGCTTTAATTGCCGTTTTCTTTGAAGGCACAGTCTGGGCACGTCAAATAAACCGACGTTCAGAATTTAAAAGAATTAACAATATAAAAATAAACACACAAACACATACGTGAGGATTTATATTCCTTTTATTCGTAGATCAGTATTATGTGTAGGTTGAATCCGCTCTCTTTGCCTCCAAAACATAATGAAACAAATGTTTGCCACAGTACTTTAAGGAAATAAATGGTTTTGATACACAAGCTGATTTAATTAAATTATTTCTTGAGGTAAGGTTATCATCTATGCTTCCCACCATGAAAACTGGCAGAAACGAAAGCGTAAGAAAAATTTACAATTCATAAAATTTGTATTCAATTGTTACACCATCTCACTCGTTGCCTCACAATGAGAGCAATATTAATGAACAGCTTTTAAAACATGTGCTGGATATCAAAACTAACGGCACTCGTGTGGCACCCAGTTCTCTCCACTGCGTACCACACTCGCCATTGTAATGAACGAGAGTCCCGAAACATATATGTTAAAAGTAGACGCGCTCTCTGTATATTAACGGCTCACGAGCGGAGCAGATTAGCGACAATAATTAGTGTATACAGTACAGCGTGATAATATCGTGTTTCAGCGCTCGATTCTGCTGGTCCATGAATCACGGCTTCAGTAGCTGATGTGCTGGTAGTCGGATTTTCAGCCCTACTCTGCCCCCTAGTGCGGAAAATAGAACAAAAAAAGCATCACATAATTGAGTGCGCCACGGTGAAGATGGACAGGTGGGTCGACCCTCCAATCCCACAGGACTAACGAGGTTTGCAGCAGTACGCTGTGTATCCTCAAAATATTGAGCATGGGGACTCGCAAATGCGTTCACACTTTCAATAAGTCGGCACACCGTATTTTAAAAAAATTACGTAGTAAAATACACCACTGAGAAGCATCTCCTTAACCTAAATACATTTCTCAGTTACAATATTATCTTGAGAGCAAACGGTAAACATTTGCACCAGCAGGTGGACTACGGTCAGAAAGTAGTTGGAATTATAATAATTTTTCTAAATATGTAAAAACATCACTTTTATTACTCTTTGAAAAAAAAATTATAATTTTTCCGATATAGTATATTTATATAAAATTAGGGTAGCGCATTAAAATTTAAAAGGCGGGAAAATGTTCACAAATTTATCAAAAAATTCAAAAATCTCTAGATTTTGAAATCTTAACATATAACAAGTGTGTATATAGTATACAACCACATTTTTTCACATTAGAACTACAGAAATATTTACAGCATTTTTCACGCAAAACGCTCTACCTACAATATATTTAAAGAGGTAATATGAGAAAAAAGTTTTCTCTTTTTAGTACCAACATTTATGAAAACATTCGTTAAAAACACTTTTATATATTTTAATATAATTAATTTTGTTTTTGAGATATTGATGAACACATCAGCAAAATTTGAAAGCTTTATCTTAATTCGAACGAGTCGAAATTTTTGCAAGTGAGATTTTTCGCGGACAGAGAAACTAACTAAAAGGAATTGGCAAATAAAAGTTGTCTCATAATATTGGGTTTAGAAATAGTAGATTGTATTGTTACCGGGCATGCACAGGTGAGCAAAAATTCAAAACTCTAGAACCAGTCGATATTTTCCTTGAGAATTGCTCGAAGGAAGAAATACTGGACAAGAGATAAACTAAATCTCGCGATATCATACAATAAGACATTAAATAATAAATAGATTTCAGTAACCTTGAAAAGAAAGCGACACTACTGTCTTCTATAAATTAAAAATCTTTAAATATAATGAAATAACAGAAAATAAAGCACACAAAACCACATATTTCTTTTGGAACCCCTTTTCATCTTTCGCCTTCGTCATTCACGGAGATAATGAAGCAATTTTCTCTCTTCTGTGTACGTGTACTGACCGTTAAATGCAAGGAAATAACACTAGGATGGAAACTTGAATTTGAAATTTGAAGAATTTATAAGAATTTACTGTTGTTTATTTAAACTGGGATTGGTAGAGGCTCCTAGGATTTTGGAAATTCTCCCCAAACATTCCCAATCCATAGATGTAAAAACACGCGAATTAGGTTTTATCTAACCTATGGATTGGGAATGTTTGGGGAGAGTTTCCAAAATCATAACTGTAAAATATTCATTAACTTTTATTAAGTTTATTAGCGTGTGAGGGGGTAGCTAGAGAATAAATGGATTTATCACATGAAGTCATTGCTTATCCTGACGTTGAGGGTAGTAGTTGTTTGTCCCATTTTACCAATAGTGGAAGCTAGAAGGCAAATGTAATTGTTGGTGGTGCATTCACTGGATTGTCGTATTTTGTGTGCGTATTGGGTGACAGGACTATTAAAATTCATAGAAGAATCAATGATATTGCTGGATATGCATCTGGGTTTTTCACAAGAGCTTTGTGCTGGGAGAGAAAGTCAAAGGTGCATGACTGAATTTTTTTTTGTTATTTAATAATATGTAGAGGTTAGGGGTTTGTTCATAGAAAAGTAGAGGGGGTTGTTAAAGAGGGATGTTTGGAGGGATTGGAGGCCATTATTTGAGATTAGATTTAATTTTGTCAGTACCAGGGGAAAATGTTGTTCGTAATGTAGGGGACTGAGACTGTGTGTTAATGGATTTAGATACAAAGAGAGGGGAGGTAATTTTTTTTTTCAAAAATCAGTGGGACAATGGAGTTTAGTGAGGGTGTCATGTAGTTTGATGAGGTACTAATGGAGATCTGAAAGATTATTATAGATTCTATTCCCACGGATAGATAAGGAAAAGAGCGTTTGACATAGTATTGAACGTTAATACAAAATTTACTTTTGAACTAACTCTGATCTATTCCTCATTTAAAGGACTGAACCAATGCAAGTCATAGGATAAAATCTTCTTTCTTTCCTTTTCATTTTGTTACAGCACATATCAAAATATAATATAACATTTGTTACGGTATTACAACAACAGTTATTGTTTATAATCGTTTCATAGTTCACAAATTTGGAACACTCACATAGGCTATAAGCGGATAGTAATCACTAGTTTCTTACCGCATAGACGATGTGCAATTTTTTGAATAGTGTCGAAAATGGAAACGAAAGTCTATTAAAATAATCATTATAAAATATTTATGATATTTAGACAGATGTGTTACATTATCAAAATTTCTTATTTTTTAGAAACTAGTTTCGTGTTATATTTCATTTGCAGTATTACAATTTTTTTATTCTGGTAGAACAAACGTACCTTATTCTTGTTTTAATTATATGTTTTTGTTTACCCATTCAGCTTACATAATGTGCGATGTTAAATTTGCCCCAAGACTTTGAAATCAAACAAAACTGTTATTTGTATGAGAATAAATTGGCATCAAAATATGTCACTTAACTAATTCCTAATCAAAGAAACTGCGTCTAAGCATTTACACGATAAAAGGTACGAGTAATTTGATAAAAATCTCGCAAGTTGATTTCACTCATCAAACACAGACCAACTGATAAAAAAGCATATTGATACTTAACCTTCACACGACAAGGCTGTATCACGTATGTTACATACTCACACGGGTCATTTTTAATTTTACACGCTTCATCTTCTCAATATCTTCATAGCCAATTCTCCACTGGATATGCTATCAAAAGCTATGCTCTCCGATTCCTTGTTATCACTTGACATAAATTCTCTTGGGTGATTATCGTGAATGCTCACAATAGAAAAACTTAAATTTCATACAATTACACTGATAACAAATACAGAAAGTTTTATACATATGTATGCTATTTTGTTATTTTTATCACAAACTAATAAAAAAAATTCTAATCTTCATATTTTATTTTTCGTTTGTTGTTTTGAACTACGTTTTGTGATAAATAAATTTTATTTTATGTAAATACCTTTTGTTTTCCTTTCATTAATGGTGAAAAATATTTTGTTCGACATAATTATATATAATCTGACCGGTAGGGAAATTATACTGTGAAAAAAAGGTAAAAAAGAATTGCACCGGATGTCACACATGAATGCCTCGCGGAATTAATTGTTCTGAGAAGCCTTGTCGTTTGAGGGTTAAATGAAAACGATTAGATTCTCGAAATACTACAACAGTAAACAATACTAATGGATGAGAAATACAAATATGTTAAAACATCTAAAAATCTCCAAAAATTACTTAGAAGGAAAAAAGATTGCTTGCTGAACCGTCTTGAACGAAGAGACTGGTGAAAGAATGAAACGTGAAATAAAATCAGAAAACACATTTTAAAAACTTGATCACAGATATATGTGCTTTTTATAATTGCTCGTAACTTACCTCCTCCATAGAGAATATGAGAATGCGACCAAAACATCAATATCAAATTCAACATGTAAGTTCTGATCACCAAAAATATAAGGAATGATGCGTATTGCTCTGGCAGGGTTTAACTCACAAATAGAAATACTGTGAAAAATAATCTGCGTTTTGTGGTACACTTCTGTTGGTAGTCAACGAGAAATGATAAATATTTTGGTTACGCGATGTCATTCTTCTTTCTCAGGCCTGAAGATGGATTTCCGGATGGAACGTCCTCTGGATCTGTGATCGCAAATTTTCCTTCAGCTTAGCCACGTTCTGGTGTACCCAGAAGTGCGTCAGATATTCATATCACTTAACAATTCAAAGTAAACCTCTGGAAAGCTCAGTATGTTATATGCGAAGAGAGATATTCTAATCGTGGATGCAGTGGACGAAGTCCGAGTGGACACAGAAAGGCTGGAAGTAGGCAAGAAATATTAGAGAATGGTTATCCTCTAAGAAAATTGAGTGTGTAAGCTGGCAAAAGTATGCCTAAACTCAAGAAGATTAATTATTAGACGTATGATTTAATCTAGGGGGCAGATGATCTACGAATCACGTAAGTGGTCAACTGCAATGCTCGTAGTTTCGGTTATAAAGATAAAAGAATGGACTGACCCGTTTATAACCTCAAGTAAGCATATTTTGATTTAGAAGCGACGACTCCGCGTTAACATGCCAGCATATAGCATAAGTTTTACAGAGATTTGTTTTGAAAACCTCAAGTAAAAAGTACTTTTCAGATGCATTTTTATTATATATATATATTATAATATCATGTCCAAAATAAAAATAATGATCTAATATAAAAAACCAAGGGTAGAAACCCATTGCTCAGACTTTCTACTATAAATTTAGGGGCGGATCCAGCAAGTAATCTTGGGGGGGGGGGGAAACTTTGTCAACTTTGCTCCCCCAACGATAGTTCCGTCTTCCGAGGAATCGCCCGTTTTGTTAATAGAGGAAATAAAATACATTTGTTAACATTGTTTCTTGTATTTTTTATTTATTTAGAATTTGTCAGGTACAATTAAAATTTTAAGTAGAACAAAAAACAAAATAAACATGTTGTAACCGTAAATCCCCGGTTACTTGCCTCGGACGCAGATAATGGAGGTTGGGTGTTGGGCAAATGGTAAAGGTTTCACCATCCATAAAATAATAAACAATATATGAATGATAAATAATAATGTAATGCACTTAGAAATGAATACACGTTCAATTGTACTACTTGTCCTGCAGTACCCTTCAATATTTAATCTTTTAGTCTTCCTGATAAAACTAGTAATAGTGCAAATGTTTTTAACAAACACAAAAAACTTTAACAAAATACAAGAAATTTATTCTAATTTGATACTTTGTTGTAACTCTACTCAATCCTCATTATTGCCAAAAATTCTACAAATTTAATGCAGTACTATATTTTAACAAACTTCATTCAACAAAAAATAAATATAAACAATGGATTCCAATAATATAAACCTCTCTTCCGTTACCGAAACACATGACAGACTTCATTTTCATTCTTCATAATAGCAAACAGAATTCTACTTGAGGAGGAGAGCAATAGGTGTTAAAGGTACTGTCTACTTCTCAGTTTCTGAAACCTATTCCATAAAGGTTGTGCATTTTATTTTAAAAATTTTGTCTTGTTTCACGGCACTACACAGTCGCATAACAGTCTTTAACACAATACAAGTATCATAGTGAACACATACCAGAGTCAGAATCGATGTCAACGATAGAGGTACATACAAGGCCGACGGCGTGGGACCGACTGCACGTTACAATATCAGCACCGAGTGCGATGAATGTTGTAAAGCGTCTCCAAGAACATGACCTCCAAGAACATGGGGAGACGCATCCATCACCCAAAGAAGCGATCACTTTTCGGCATCCGTGACCAAAAGAGAAGCCGTCCTCCGCAAGCTTTGCCATCCAATGAAAACTCTTTCTTCTACCATCGTTCATCCTCCCACCGTGCCATCCAACTCAAAAACTCCCCAGTACAGCAAACACACCCCTTTTATCCTAGGCGAACTATTTCTTACCGTGGCTACAGAATTCTTTCGTGGGTCTATACGTCATAGAGGATGGCACACACTCTTGCGCAGCCATCAGCTATGACGCCAAAAACCCAATATACAAAATAAATTAAATTTTAAACATTATATTTTTTTAAAATTTATTACTTGCTCTTCTAAAATTACTAAACATGTTCAAGTCACATTTGTATAAATGAACCAAATAAGAACGTATCCATATCATACAAGTACAAATTTTTAGGAGATTATTCACTTTGATTTAAACCCAAATTTAACGTTGTGTAGAGAAAAATCTAAATTATATTGTAATTTATTTTTATCGAACATAATATTAGCTGATCAAATATATCAATGTCGTAAATAGTTATGAATAAAGTTTTCTTGGTGGGTAGTAGTAAAATGTCCATAGGAAATCTCTTGTTCAAATAATCAAAAGTGTTATTTTTTGTATATTTATGAGCGGAAGCGGATTTTATTACTTTTTCTACATTTCTAATGTCGCATTGAAATTTTCAATATTAAGTTGGATACTTTCTTTTTGCTACTAGGCAACTACGTTGTGATTGGGCCAACTGATAGTTTTGTCGGTGCAATGGTAGGGGAGGTCTTCTTCCACCGGTGGCAGCATTTCTCACGTCAGCTCACAACTAGCGCCTTCATACAATAGCAGCATTAGCAGGTATGACTACGAATGTGAATTTCTGGCAGCGGAAGTATTTATTTCGTTTTCAGTCTTGGACTTGCATTTTCGTGGTTCTTTTGAAATGTACTACTCCATAGAATACCATAACATTGCGCTGCGTATAAAAATCCTTTTTCATGTGGTACGCAATGCAATAGAAAGGATAAGAAGCGACAAGTAATGTGAATCCCAATGGTAACTAGGAAACAGGTTCTAGATATTGCAAATCAAATGAAAAATATCTTTAACGTGCTCCTTTTTGTAAGTCAAGTCAAATTCCCCTTGGATCCGCCACTGAATACATTTCTAAGTACTTCCCACAAAGCATGTTGAAATGCAGAAGTGATTACCTCGTATATATTAAACATATGAAAGCGAAATAATTTCATTAAAAATGTGTTCACTAGATATATTTTCGTGTCAAGTGTCAACTTTCGGTGTCAATTTTGCTGCTCACATATCCTTGGCTTAGGTTTAGCTCCATCATTTACCCTGTGCTTAGTGCTTTTACGTTGAAGTATTGTTTTCAGGACTCTTGGAACAATAAAAGATTGCAGTGTAGGGTACAAAAATTAGGTTACCGAGTCCATGACGAGGTTATTTCAAGAGAAAAACTACTTATGAAGAGGTGATGTGTACTAATTAAACTTTCTGTTCACAAAATTTAAAAAGAACTTGAATCTGTGTTATAGGAGTTTTTAAAATTGTATAATGAACTTTGTCTGTAGTTATAATGAAAATTTTATAATGAACATTTTGAAATGATAAAAATTCTAGAGCACATGCATCGGAAACAAGCAGACAGTACTCTAAAAACGAAACATGAATTTGACAGATCCTCGTAGCCACAGTCGGACCATGTACACAGTCGGACAGAAAACTGAAACCCATTTTTTCGATATTAAGGACCTCGAATGGATATTTCCGCAAAACTCTTGTGGCGCAAAATTTTTGACGATTACATTTCTTTCAGAAAAATTCATTTACCTATATGACAAAAAAGTTAATATCTTAGTATTAGTTAAAATGCGACATCATTTTATTCATATTTTAGTATCATATTATAACTTTTTATTGATAAAATGGAGTTAAAACACAAGGATATACTTGTTTTGGACTATCATTATCTGAAGGATAATTATTTTAATACTTCATTAAAATTTTCCACCTTAATAACCTACACAATTAGAATCATCCAACATTTTCATTCCTACAATTCGTTTTGTACCGCTTCATGGAGATGTCCAAGAACAACAAGATGGGGAAAATTAATTGATGCGAAGTAGATGTAGTTTTACTTAATGACCTAACTTAATTGGAAAGGTTAATAATACACTTCCCGCGAGTTTCGCGTCCTTCGCGGAACACCGTCTCCGGACTAGCAGAGGGATGCTCCTCCAATCGGAAATGAGTCTAGATCACTGCGCGATTGATCGAGGCAGAAGTAGTCTCTGTCAAGGGTTGCTCCCTATATCCGGTCTCAGAGGAGTCAATCACGTCCATGAATTTGATTAACTAGTCACACCTTCGAAATATGAGAGTTCTCTGGCTTCTCCAGGTTGGCGAGAGTCCTCTCGCAGGCGGCAGGTATCTGGAGAATACCAGTTCTTTGGTTAGCATATTGGCCAAGAAATTCACGCAGATCGCTCACATCCATTTCAATGCAAGGTTTGATCCTTCAAAGCAGGGTTTTCAATGCCGCAAAATAGATGATCATTCTATGTTACTCACAAGGAAGATTCTCAGAGCCAGTACATAAAATTTGATGTTACCGTTTCGGTAGAGAGCAATGTTTCTGAAATTTAAATTTTCAATGTGCGACAATGTGAACTCTATCGGATTTAAAGAACTGCTATTCTATGATAGCCGTTAAAACTTGCGTTGGTAATCTCAGTTCCCTAGACTTCCAAAGCAAATGTAGTAATTCGTTTTGAAAAGGGTGTTCGTTAAAAATCATTGAGGTCCATAATTAGATAAGTAGATACAGTTGATGTTTTAAGATATTAATTAGATTAAATAAAAATATTATATTATTAACTAGACATAATAAAGTTGAAGGATGATAAAAGGAATAGTGAAACACATACAGATAATCGAAAAAATAATAAGTTAGCAGGATCTTTATTTTGGAACCAATTAAAAATATTGATATTTAATACAAACCGTATGGACATTTACTATGTACGGGAGCAGAAACTTCACAAGTAACACAACACCGTGAACAATATTCAAACCAAATATCTTCATCTTTACATTAACGAGCCAATTCAGAGAGCGTAGACCTCCCTAAATATACGGCCAATAAATGGAGAGAATAATACCTCCCTTGTCAAAGATAATATCTCAATTATTTTAGAGGAGTGTGCTTCCTCGTGTATGTTCATTAGAGCTATGTGAGCGCAAGCGAGTGGTTAGTGCGCGTAAACTCTCGGACAATCCGATAAAACCTTGTATTTAATCTTTGGTGTTAACCGTAGGCGAGTAGACTCTGGTGGAGGGGTGGATGATAAAAGAGGTAGAAAATAGGTGGAGAAGACAGAAACAAGGTTAAAGTTTGTTTGAATTTCAACCTGATGAAAATTGCATCATGGTTTAATATTTCCTGTACTCATAAAATAGCATAATGTGATTATATTCAATACGACGGATGGCAAATCTTCTCAATTGAATGGCTCAAACGTGATACCCCAATTTAGGAAAAAGGAAGTAGATCACAAATTAACTTACTATATTAATGTTACAGAGAAACGTACTGATCCATTTAATCTTCAAAATTTTAATTCAGGGGTTCTTAATTACAGCTTTCAGCTTTATTGAAACAGCACTCACATCTGCACCAAGATGATTCCTGGTGCTTAATTTGATGAGTTTAAACTTTAAACTGAATAGTTTGTTGGCAGAGGATGAATAATAAGGTTGTAACCAATTTCCAGGAATTGAAGAAATCTCTCTAAAACACATGTTTTTCAATTTTAGGAGAATAAATATGAAAAACATTTCCTTTTTTATGCATTGACAGTTGTTTATCCAATAATGGGAAATATTTGAAATTGTTTTTCTACATTTTTTGAAAGAAGTTTCAATATGGTCAGATATTGATTGTGCAATATTAACACAACCTTGCATAATTGTATTCAAATTATTGTGAAGCAATATAAATCTGTAAAGAAAAGTCTTTCAACCAACAAGACTCAGTCAGCTTAGAATATTTTTGGAAATTTAAAAAAAAATAATTTTACTTTCCTTAAATGCACTTAGTATTTGTACGCGGTTTAGCATAGTTGACATGCCTAATCCTGAAAATCGACTGTCAACACAGTTCAGTAATTTTGTAAATTGACATTTATTAAGATCTCGATTTAAAATTAAGTTTTGAACTTTCTTTTCAACAGTCGTACGATTTACTGGACAAGTAAAGGTAGATTTTGCACACAAGAATACTTGACGTAAAATGCAACGATATTCAACTAAAATACGATGTACATCCTCTTTCATTAATTGTAAAAATCACATAATTTATCCAGACATGCTTGGAGCTTCATCATTTGTATTACAATACTTTCAATGCTATTCCATTATTAGATACGAAACTTCAGGTGAGTCAATTAGAAAAAACACCTCAAATATCGCCTCAACCGATAAAGATATCAAGGTGCGATTGTTACTACGATATTACGTGACACTTGACTTATTCAAATTATTAATAGCTTTCTAGCTGCAAGAGATATTGACTCTTGTGTGGTTTTTTCATTTCTGCCTATAAGCTCAAGAAGGAAAAAAATGCAAAATTACAAATGAATTATAACAGTAATTGAAGATATTGCTATTAGTTAATCGAAAATAATATAACTGAAAAGGCACTTTGAATAATTTTGATTATTTCTATCAACCTGTTTTATTTTCCCAGTATGAATTTGTCTCCTTTGTATATATTATTTAGATATTATTTAGAATCACGCTATTTAATATTTTTGAAAATAAATATGGGTTTTAATTATTATTACTGATAACTCGAGTGATAATAATTTTCAAAAATTTCCCAAACACCTTCCAGGTACTAAACTGTTCAATTAAAACTGACAATTAGTGACGTGCAAAAAACTTACGCTCGGCTAAATGTCTTCTTAAATTTTTATACAAAAGATGAACTCAAGAGTAAAATAGAAGCGTCCGAATGACTCCCAGGATCATAAGTAGGTTATGAAGACCGCCTCCTAACTGTACTTCTCAGTATGTTGTTAAGCAGAGTGTATAAAGCATTTTAGCTCTATTTTTGAGTTTGAACTACTACTTTATATCGAACTGGAGGGGAGAGTGTTGGCGCTCGAGTCTCCACTCCCCACGTTTTTCTGCTCTTCCCGCAGTTTCCTGTAGCGATCGAAGGGCAAATCACTGGCCACATCTGGTATAGTAGTTCGCGGCGCGTAAATGCTGAAGGATACGTGTTGTGAACAACTGAATTTGTGTGATTGAAACAAATTTGTAGATAAATACCAAAAGTTAAACAATTTCTTTTTGTCACTTATTACCCCTCGCATCTCTTTTTACTCCTGTTTCCCCAACTAATTAATTATTTTGAACCACTTCAGTGGTTCTTGACAACAAATATTATTATTTAACCTAAACTAAACTGGTAGAACTAAAATGATAGAAATATCATTTTATATCGGTCATGTTGAAAATGGAGGATATATTGTACTTTATCATCCAACTATTTAATTAGGCAAGAAAGTTTTCTATCTAATTTCAAAGAGCTTAAGAAATTGAATTATTCATCGGAAAATACGTGAAATTGCAACCTATAAATGGTAATATGTAGGAAAAACGAAGATGTGCATAGCATTTTTGTACAAACGAGAATCACAAGGGTAATCTCTTCATCGAAATAATTCTACATTTCTGTTTACAAAATTATTTGTGTCCTATTGCTTATCACTTAACATTCATATTGAGTTATTCTATTATTATTCAATCTATTGACAAATAATTTGTGTTGTATGAGTTGCTTCTGAGGAAGATCGCCAATTACGGTGGTATAAGAAACATTTTAAAGGAAAAAAGAACTCCAGTGAAACACCTGTAGAAAGGTTTAGCAACTATGCAACATTATTGTTTCATTATTTAAATGAGTTTCTAGTTCACAGAAGTTCTTGAAAAGTAGTCGAATATTTACAGTCTACACAGACAAGAAATGTGACGTGCAAAACCTTGGTGAGTTTGTGAAATTACTTTATGAAAAGAGTTCATCCACTCAGTTGCTTGGATACCCCGACCATTACGTGATACCGAGCATGAAATAAGATGTATTATTTTCTTAACTTTTATAAACTAAACATCTCGATATCTGTGCGGCAACAATTAAAACAATGAATAGTGTAAGGGCCCGTTAAATTTTAGAGGAACAATCTGAGAATATTTAAAGGTTATGAGTAGAAAAAGAGAAGAGGCGACGTGCTTGCAGCATAGGTACCGTGGCCAGACGGCCGTCCAACCATACGCGCCCAGCGGAGTGATGTAGTGGCGCACGTGAAGGAGGGAGGAGGAGGGTGATAAGGACTACGAATTTTCGGGTGAAATCTCGTCACACTTAACACTGACCATAAAACTCATATAATTTGCTTACTATCATAAAATTCATCTAATTAATTATCTTTCATAAAAGTCATGCAATTAATCTACTATAACAGAACCTACTGTTGTGGAAAAAAGTCTTGATACTCGGGTTTGAGCTTGAATAAAACGTTAGCCCGTTGCTCAACTCAAATGAGTCACACCAACATTTTTCGTATTTAATTCTGCATAGAGTAAATTAAAATTTTTGACAGCATCCTTTTTCAATTTTTTTAGGTAAAAAGAAAAAAGTGCCGGTTTTTTCATTCTTTGACTACTAACTTTGAGTGCTTACTTTCAAAATTCATTGCTCAAAAACCACTTGCCCGATCACAACCATACTTTAATATAATGTAAATACACTTATTGTTTAAAGTTTTATTGTACCGTTCGTTGAAACAAATTTAAAAGGTTGTGTAAAGAAACAATAGAATATTGCACTATTTTATTGACAGCGAATTAAAAAATATAAAAATTCAATTTTCAGCGGTAATGTGACCTATAAGACTTTCCATGTCTAACGTAGAGCGATAGAAAATTTATTTCATTGTTCCTAATTTTTAAATACTTTTTCGAACTACTAGAGAATTACATGATGTGTACACGAACGGGTTCTGTACCCTACCTACGTAGATGGGGGTTCTGCCACTATCTACTCTCAATACAACATGTCGTAGTCACCCTTTTATGCAAGATTTACTGAATTCTTTGAATTCAAAATTCCAATATACTGTTAAATTATTCTTTACCAATGAAATTCCCAAAAACTCACAAATACATGTAAGTTAAAGACAAGTAATATATTTACCTCATGTTTTTCAATCTTTTGGTGAGTAATTATTGAAAAGCATCAAAAAAGTTGTTTTCAGATTATTCTGTTTTGGGGCTGTTCAGCTTTATGAATTTAGTATCCCATCTATGTAAGTCATTTATAAAATGTTGAAACAGTAAAATCATGCATAAATGGAATTGTGGGTGGTGTAAAATCCAATCCTGCACGCCAATCTGATTTAACGCAAACAAGAGAATTAAAGTAAATAACGAAATAATACACGGAATATTCATCTCATTCAGTTGTATTGTTAGAGTCAAAACAATTGACTTCCAGAGTATGTTTTTGAATAATGTATGCGTGCTAGAATTGACTTAATATTGTCATGTTACGTTGTAAATCAATTGAAATAATTATATTTTCAGAATGACGTTTGATAACGATCTTGAATTCGAGTCATTACGGAATTTAAGCCCAGGGGTAGAACCAGGAAGCTAATACCACGATAATAATTCGATTTCGCTTTTATGTTCAAGTTTAAAATGTTTTTCACCATAATCACGTTTTTGAAAGCTCTTAATTATAGTCTTTATTGTGGTTTTATTATATTTACCTCTTATTTAATTTAAAATGGAGGGTAATTTGGGGGAATGAGAAAGAGGGGTTATACGGAACTATTCTTGTAGTATTTTTTTTAAGATTCTAAAAATGTGATAAATATCAAAGAGGAATCTAAGTCCATTTCGGATATTGCATGAACATTGGGGAACATTTAAGTATTCCTGAAGTTAAAATAATTTCTACCACGTGGACTAACACTACCAAAAACTTAATCAATCTGAATTTGTTTTTACAAACCTTTTATTTTCTACTATACCTTTTCTTTTTTTCTTTTATATCATTCGGGAATCGTTCTATATAATTCCCTGCTTAAGAATATAAAAGATATTATGAAATTGAATATCTTCAAATCCGCGGTTAAAAACTACCTTGTGCATCAATGCTTCTACAATGTGAAAGAATTTATTGATTTTAATAAAAGTTAAATCCGTCTTGTACTTTATCACGCCATTGCTGTAGTACATTTTAAATAACTTATAACAATTTCAAAATATTTTCTTTCATGATTGTGTTGTCTTATGGCTCATATTAATTTAGTTTTATGCGGAACTTTGGCACGGTTGTGTACATTAATTCTGTAGCCCCATCCTGACCCGGGTTTTGCTCCGGTTTTCCTTCGGGTAGAGGCGGATTTCTTATACAGGTTCTCTATGCTTTGTCTAGGGGCGTGTTTGTTGTCACAATAAATCGTGAATTTAGTGTTATTTCAATTCTTATGATTTTTTTACACTATACTCAGAATAATTTATAGTTCGTTAATAATTTGTACATGTAAATTTTTTGCGTTAAATTAGACATATTGGCATTCTTTATGACTCGCAGCTAACTTTTTATCTTATCTAGGAATTTTTGCTAAAAGTTTTGAATCCTCCTCTGCCTTAGGGTCCTTGATCGGAATTGATGGGATGGTCCCTTGCTTGCTTCCGGAGAGTAAATTAGTTTATTGTCCTCCACGTGGTCAAACGCAGTTTGTACTGCTTTTTTGACAATAAATTTATTTATTCTATTTATTTATTTACTAGTATTACAAATGTATTTCTGTCCAAATTTTTCTTTAAAACTTTTCATCGG
Source organism: Laupala kohalensis (assembly GCA_002313205.1). Lineage (NCBI taxonomy): Eukaryota > Metazoa > Arthropoda > Insecta > Orthoptera > Trigonidiidae > Laupala > Laupala kohalensis. Next base: position 52,575 of record NNCF01125843.1, read on the forward strand.
TTAAACGAGCTTTGTAATTCTATGTGTATTTTTGATTTGGTTGTGGAAGTTATCCCACTTCTCTACCACTAATATATGGAGTTCATTTTCTAATAGTCTGAAATCTTCACTTGTTTTACGTTGTTTTTCATGTCTTCTGTCGTTTAATGAAGGTTTGTTTAAAATTTTGGGTATGCAACTTTTTAACCCAGATATTCGGTTAGTTGGATCTCACATGTGTTTGGGTTCAAAAATATGAATAAAATTGATGTTATAATGTACACTATGGAAATAAAAGTTATTACCTTATTTTTTAGTGAACTGTTACAATTTTCAAAGCAGTTTAACCAGTTTCTTACTAATCTAAGTGCAGTAAGGAGACGCATTTGACTGGGGCTGTGAGAAACAAATATGTTTCCCTTACTAACTTCGTAGTTTCGCTACTTTTGTTACATGTGTGGTCTAAAAAATCACCAGCATAAACTCTAAAAAACGGCTTTGGAATTTTCTATGTATTATATTATCCAATTCGTACCTTATTATTCCCTTCTTTTTTCTCTGGTTCCAATCACTGTATATTACTCTATAGTTATAATAATAAGTTAACCAAATGTAAAATGTTTCTCATAATATGTAAATATCAACGGAACAAAGGCCCATTCCGGATTTTAATGATCAATCGACCCTTCTAATGTTTATTTCTATAACTAAGTAAAATATTTACAAAAATTAGACTTGAGGTTATATCTGAGATTCTCAGAATGTCACGATGTTGAAATACGAAAAAACGTGGTTATAGTCCAATTCTTTCTTTTTCTTTCGTATAACTGGTAATTTTTTTCCAAACATTTCATAAAATAGATCATTAATGTCTCTTTTGAAAATTTTAATACAATTTTATAAAAAAAATAATTTCAAATACAGTCTCTAGCGAATTTCAGAAAATGCACTCAAAAAGTTTTATGTCTTGATTTATTTGGTGGCACATACTGAGAAGGAGAGAAGAAACGATAAAACTATGCAATCCGTTACACACATTGTACTCACCATCACTTGTTCTATGATATTCACGTCATTGAAAAGATAAATACACCAAAAAAATAAAAACTAACAGATAACATTTCAATTTTCATTTCGTTGTTTTGGCGGTACCCCAGAGCCGCGAATAGGCTTACAAGATAGAAGGGGTTGAATTTTCGTATTCAGAGGTTTTTCGTGGCATGCCCTACAATAAGTTCTCTAACATTTTTTCTAACTACGTCGCCACGAAGTTAAACTAAGAATACTGTTTATGAAGAATCCGAAGAAGATCCTTTTAAAAATTATGTTTCAGTTTGGACATACATGAATATTTACATATAAAAACGTAGTTGAGTCATTTCATACATTTAAACCTTTGGATGTTCCAAAAATGGATTTTGCAACAATTCTTAAGAAGATCCATTCAAAATTGTAGACCAACACCTACAATAATTTCCTTGATTGCGATGTCACATACACCGTTGAATTCACCTATATTAGTGTAGATAGAGAAACTGGATTATTTCTTCAACTAGACAATACCGTTAAGTATAAATAAAATACAGCTCAATAGTTATTTGTGAAGTCAGTGACATCAAATTGCTCTCAATTTGAAAAGATCCATAGATCGAGTTCCAATATAATGTTTTAAATTCATTTTTGTCAACATGACTAAAATATTTTGTCAACATGATTATGATTTTCCTAGTTTCCTTAGTTATATTTTCACAGGACTTTTTTTTACCGAGATTTTGTTTCGTTCCACATTTGCCCAGTTTTTGTACGATATTTTTACTTGATGTAGAGTGTGCCAAAATGGTTCATAAGGTTAAATATTTAAATTAATTTTGAAGAATACGTTATGAAATGAAGTTAAGTATTCGGGTTTAATTCTATTGAATTGAATTGTACTGATATATTGAATAATTGTGTTGCATGTAGTACTTATGTATACGTCACGCATTGAAGGAGCTGCACGTTCCAATGTTTGGGCGACAGTAGAAATAAAGAAGTCTCGAAATCAAGCAATGTGATGACTACGTTTTTGTATATGTCTCTTTCACCTCTCTTGGAAAGCTTGAACAAATTTGAAAGTTACAGGATTAAAGGGTTCTGTAGGGAGTAAACCGAAAGTGAGCGAATCCTCCTATATTGAAACAGAACTTCTTGTGATCAAGAGTTGTAATATACTCAATTTTTTGCTGCAAAAATCTTTTGAATTTTCCTAATTTTGTGTCACTTTTAGCCAATTTTTTTCACTCTACATTAAAATTGTTTCTTAGTCATTGATAAATTAAAGTATTTCTTCATCGTCTACCATATTTTGACCCTTAATTCAAGTATTGATACTCCGAGGTTTTCGAATCGCTCCAGGGAACATTGACTGTATGTACAATCAACATGCAAACGTTTAGAGGTACAAATACGTTTCTTCTCTGAGTCCACGTAAACGTTTGAGCAACAACCTATTGTAACTGCCGCATCCATGAAAATTTCTCATATTTATTGCAAAATTTGCTGTAAAAATATTTTTCTAAAATAGTACCATTAGAAAACTATTTAAGGTAAACTGCACATTTCCTGAAAGCACACTGTTCCGAAAAATATATTTTGTGACCAAACAAAGCTCTAATTCCCTAAATTAATCATAAAAATAATGTATTTTGTGCTATGATCTATAATTATTTTAGTTGTGTACGTTTACCACGCAATAAGATTTCCTACGAAATCCGTATATCTACAAATTTGTTTTCAATCCTTAACATTCAACCTTCGATAATTATGATAAAAAGGCTCTAACTAAAGAGACATTTATTCAAAGTAAGATTTTTCACGGAATTAGTGAAAATAATATTAAGAACTCTTCTAATTATAGTTTATGTTTAAAAGTTAGTTCGTGGCCTTTTTCTAATTGCAAACAATCTTTCTGCTAAATTTTATCAAGATCGATTCAGTGGTATAGCCATGAAAAGTTAACAAACAGAGAAATAATTACTTTAGTATGATTTTATGAAAATAGCAAATCATTAAATCCATTCAGTGTGCCACTTCCTTCAAAATTTACCTAACGCACATTTCCTTCAAAATTTTGAAATGAAGTTTTTAATACAATTACGATATTTTCAGAACAAATGACGTACCTCAGAAAGTTGTTGCGCTGCACTCGACGAAGCTCCCCTCTTTCTTTCCTCTCGCAGAACGAGAAGAAGAAGAGAAAAAAGAGACTGAGGAATATTAAAGTCATTACATCCGACGACTGAATACTTTTCGGCATTCTTATCTCAACGCCGTTAAAACCCATGCTCACTCCAAAAGAGTTACCAACATCATCATTTAGACATGATTCTTCGAGACGACATTCTTACCACCGAATTTGCTCGATGTGTGAGCAAGATTCTTTAATTTCTTCCACTGCGTTTCACTAGATAAGGTTTTGATTCTTTACTGTATTAATAATTCAACTGGAATGATGGCTGATACAGAGAGGTCACGTAAAACACTTCTATTGAAATATTTTAAAAAGTTTAAAAATAAACTTGAATAATAGAACTACTAACAATACTAACTACTACAATTCAGAAACAGAACTCGAAGCAGTTAAATGATATGTTATGGGATAAATTATTTAATGAAATTTGTAAACTCGAAGTATCTAATAATAATAATAAATAAATAAATAAATTAATAATAGCTTATTGAAATACGTTAAATCTGAAAAATTCTCTGAAATATAATTCCTGGTAAGAGTAATATTTTAATTCCTTGACATTAGATAATTTATTGAATGCTGATACAGTAGGAGGCCATAGTGTCTTCACATTGGTAAGTGCATTAACGAATTTTTATTATGTTTAGGTTTTATTAGAGAATATTAAAAATAATCAAGAAATAATAGTTTATTTGACATTTTTCGTGGAAATGAGCAACAGATTCGTGTCGTATTTGTTCCCAGGCAAATTCATCGTTAATGACTAAATATTGCAGGTTCGGAATAAGAATTTTCTATTTTTGTCTGGGTTATGATATAAAGTGTGATTTGCGGATAATCGATGATTTCGTTTATCGGCAACATCCAAAAAGAGAATTAGCACCGAATACTCAGAATCTGTAGTTCTGTTGACAGCTTCTCAGAGATATCAAGATCTTCATACTGAACAAAATCGTATTTTACGAATTGAGGTAGATAGATTGCACAATTATGTAATTTGGAGTAGTATGTACGCTTAGTACCTTCGCCTACCATCTTTGGGGATGACGTTTGAAAATGAGGATGATCGAAGTTAATTTCGCCACACACATCCGTCCTGTTATTCCATGGAATGTATTTAACCATGGAGGAATCAACTACTCCTCCACAATAGTGCTTACATAGGAAGAGCAAAAATGATATTTCATCAATTAACGTTTCCATTCCTCTATATTTCACCAATGAATAACGTATATTGTATATAACGTAAAACTATAGAAATATACTCTTCGCTGACTTTCTTCGGCTAGAAAGGATCTTCCCGTTTTTTAAGAATGTATTATATGTTTTGAAGGAAAATACCGCTATTTAGCTTTACGACTTTGAAAGAAATCTGTCCATTACCGTTCACTTGGTGTATATCATTTACTACGTATTGGTAAATTTCGGTTCACTTTGTAACGTATTAATAAAGCGAGTCACTTTTATGTTTCAGTGCTACATAAAAATTCTTGCTTTTCGGTGGTTCTGTGGCAGTTGAAGCAAAAGATAACACTTAAAGGAATGGACAAAAAATGACAGGAGAAAAAGCTATATGAATCCAGAATTGTACCTGAAATTATTTTATACAGCTGTTTCTGTTTTGACCCCATCAATATGTAAAAGTTAACTGCAGTACTAATGAAAATGGACGTTCGTAGAGGGAGGAGTATGTCCCCGAATTCACACATTCCTAATTCTGCACGCAAATACTATCCAGATAAATTTGAAATATTAACAAGCATATATCATACATCTCATACTATGGTTTGAAGAATATACTAGTATGCGGTTTCCTTGGTGCAAGTAGTTCCCGGAGGTGAAGGAGAATTTCTTCAGTCGCGGCACCTAATATCGGGGAAACGAAAGAAATAGTTCGCCAAGATCCATTTCGACAAATGTTGCAAATAATTATTGAATTATTAAAATATCAGTCTTTATATTTTAGTTTCCAATATTAGTGGTGTACAAGGTCAAAAAGTATTTTAAACTTGAAGTGCATTCATGTCATCGACTTACAGAACATACGAGAATTTTACCTCAAATTCATTTCTTCTACATAATCCGAATTAATTTGTTTGCAGGGAAAAATAAAAAGACCCTGTGTCGTTCTCTTCTTAAAACCGCGGACAAATGTTTATCGCCATCGTGGTGGAACAATAGATACTATCCATGGATAAAGAAGAGGACTTAACTGTAGGTTTCATGAGCAAGAAAGAAAAAAAACGCATAAAAGCGAAATAACAGTGGGCAGAAGATCAATCAGTTTCATAAAGTACAACTCAGCTCATTAGACGCTGAGTGCTAGGTAGAGATAATGTGCTAGAATAACTCCAGAAAAAAAGCCTTTCTGTTGTCGGAAATGTCTTTCTGGTCATTTTACATTGCGTTTATCCAATATAAGACGCAGCGGGAAAAAGTTATACTCTCTAAGATCATATACCGCCAATTCAATACTCGTTACGGTTGAGGTTTTAAAGTTTATCACCAAAACGAAGTTGAGAAGAAATCACATGAATCAGTATGAAATCAAAATAGACGAAAGAAAATTCTCATTCATTTATAGTATTCCTTTAACCAGAAAAGGTCCACTCCTTCCAAAAGAAGAAAATATGAAAATCACTCCCAATCAATATATGTGAAGAAAACCTTATAATAACAGATGTTATGTGCTTAAAGAGGATACATAAATGATTTCCCCATACAGTATCGAGTCAATTCCTCATATCTGTGATTACGTGTCGATTTCATTTCGCATTACATGATTCATAACTTGAAAAAACAACAATAAACAAGTAAGAAATATTCATTACTAATAAATAAATAATCAATGTTTACTACAACCCCTATCTTTCCCAACGAATTTGGTAGAATGAGAAATATTCTCACGGAAATAAGTAATACTTAATTACATAAATTATATTTTTTAATGTTAATCGTATACTACGTTGCAATGAGATCTAACCATTTATAGTTTCTTGAATAAAACATACATAATGATGCACACCTAATTCGTCCATTCCAGGAACTCTAAAATATAGTTCCCTCACTTATATCTGTGTAGTCCATGTGTCCATAGTTTAGGGTTAAATGACCCTTTGGCCTAGAGAATCAAAATTAATATAAGGCACCATTTTTTGGGCGAAATTCATCGCTGCCACATCTCGATAGTAGTTTCATGTATTTTCATTCTGAAAACGGATTTCCTCTTGTTGAATGTACTTCAAGCAATTGGTTATTAAATGTTTGTCTTTACTTCTTGTCACATTCAATAAATGAATTTCTTGAAATTAAATGTTTTTTGAAAAAGTCGACTTATAGTGCCCATACACAAATCATAATGAATATAAAGCTTAAATAGATAGGTCCATATATCCGTTGGTCAAATAATATCATAAAATGAAATTTTGGTCGCAGTGAAATCGATTGCGGGTGCTAGCCAGGGAGCCATGGTACAGCGCCGATCTTCTGTAGTGATCAAACGAAGAGTGGGAAGGTTAGGGGAAGGGCAGAAGGTGTATTTATTAACGTAGTTTACTTTTCAGTTTACTTTCAGCCGTCGAGGGTGGGGTGAAGGGGGAGCGGTGAGCTCACTGGTAGCGATGGATAGAGGTAGCAGTATGAAGAGTGCCACTACGTTTTCTACTCAAAAAGTAAGAGTAAGTTTACAAGTTTCTTTATTTCCATATCTGTGATACAAAATTTGTACATTATGTTTATAATCATCCTTTGTGCTTATACATAATTCAAATTCTCTACATTGATACATTTATAAACATTTTATTTTCACACTATATGTTTCCAATATTACCAACTGAATTATATCTACACTATCGAATTTACAATATAATTTCATTGAATTTTCTCTTATTTTCACTGTTTCAATAGTCCTTTTCTTTTTACAATTCAAACATTTTAATTTAAACAGTTACATTCCTACTTATATTAACTATTTCAAAACTTAATATAAATTAGTGTATTCATATTCATTTTTATCAAATTCTTCTTCTTATTACCCTTACAACAGCTTAAGTATATAATACATGTTATCACCATTATTACTTATTATATATTTACTTCAAATTGCTTTTATAATGTTTATCTTCCATCCTATTATTTTTACCTTATCTCACAACAATTTTACATTTTATTCAATACTTCAAAGTGTATGGATTCTTTAATTCCCTTTATATACAATCTTTAACGATTTCTATTTTTCCTATTTTCCCTTCAATCCATTAATTTATTAGTAATCCTCCAATTATAAAACATAACATATCACTCCCTTTAAGTTACTAAGTAACTTGTCAAAGGGGAGTTTTACTACACCTTTCCCTCTTTTTATCTCCATTCCATATATCAATTGTAATTGAATATTATCTTTTTTCACTATGTTCTTCATATTTAGCAAAAATTTTTCTTCTTATATTAGTCTGTAACCCATATGATTATTATAATTGTTTATTCCCTTTCTAGGTTATCTTTTGATATCTACTATCTATATAACTTCTACTAAAGACAGTAGTAGTATCAGTAGTAGTTCTAATGGTAGTAATTCCCTATACTGCCTACTAATCCACTACCCGTATTATACTTAGTAGTAGTAGTAGCAGTTTATTTTTTTTATTTGTCCTCTCTACTTCTTTTATGTTTCTCATATTTCCTAAGCTAAAGGAGTTTTTTGTTCTTATTTTATTATTATTATTATTACTACTACTCTTATTCTCTCTTTATATTTTCAGGTTTTTTTCCCTAAGTTTATTTATTTATTTACTTTTTTATTTTTTCCCTTTTATTTAACATATTAGGTTATGTTTTCTTACTTTCTTAATGCATTTTTGTCATTATCTTTTCTTTTTTTCCTTGTTTTAGTTATCTTGTTTGGTTTTATTTTAGTTATTTATTATTTAATCCTAACTTTGCCAGTTTGATATTTGTTTAGATACTTAACATTATTTATTCTTATGTTAATATTTGAACATTTTCTAATAGCCACTTCTTTAATTCCTTTTTTTTTGTTTAAGTTTATTTTTATGTCTATTATTTTATCCGGAATTTTGTTAAGACTTTTGGGCACTATCACTTCTGTTGTTCTTTGTCCATATTTGTTGAAGGTTATGGGTATTTGGTATAAATGTTTTTCTCTATTTTCATGTTCATGTTTCACCCTGTTTAATATTTCTTTTTTGTTAATGTTTTTTATAATTCTTTGTTGGAAATACATTTGCTTACAGTTTAAAACATTTATTTCTTTATAAATGTCTTGTACCCTAATATCTTCTTGTACCCTATCATCTTCCCCACCCATTAACCCTATCACCTTATCCTGCAGCGATTGTAGCATTTTATATTTTAATTTATGTTATAAAATATTCACTCAATCATAATGTTTCAACATTTTTCACACACCTACACATCGTGCTCAAGGCATAATTTACTTGAGAATAAACAGAAGTTGTGATTTGGATTGCTAAATGATCTCCACGACAGACTAATGATAACTTGATATCTTCAAATGTCACCTCGATCAAACACAATATTCGCAAGATGCAATCAGTAACTCCTCCTGCTCAGCTTGTTTGTTTCTCATTGGAGGTACTTGAATCTTTTTTAGAAAAAACATTTTTAGAATTCTTTTTTCTTTGGTAATTTCAACATGATTTGCAGATCTAATTGTTTCAAATTCGGTGTTTAAAACAAACTAATGCGAGTTCTCAGAATGAAAAAAGAACCATTCATTTCGTAGATATTCGAGAAGCAAAATTTGCTCATTTTGAAACCCGTGGTACCTATTTTCAGAACTAAATCACGTACATTCAGTTGTAAGGAAACCACTAAGATCACTCGCCGGATCTCTTCGACGGGGGAACAAATATGCGTAGTGAAAACCTTATAATGTTCAAATTGTAGTTCAATTAATTGTAGTAGTTTAATAATTCATGTTGGTACCATCTTTCTCCCTTTCCAACCTTTCCTGGTACATAGAACATCTAATAGACAGGAGACTACATATATTCGACTTGAAAAACCGTTAGGACGTCTTTTGTTCATTAGCGATATTATTTTGCCCCTTGTCACCAACAGTATTCTCATCGTTCAACACTTGGCTTCTTTTTCATCTAACCGTAACGAATCTGTTCTGAACTAATAGTAACCGGTACCAGAAATGAAAGTTACTCGTACACCTCGTACTGAGTATCACATATCACAGGATATGAATTCAGATCAACCAAACGTACTCATAACCCCACCTCCTTTCCTTTCTTTATTTTCAAACTGTCAGTTGGAAAGCTCACGATTTAAATTGTCCACTTGTTCAATCGGTTTTTTACGAGGTCCGCAAGTTGAAATGTAGAGTGTGTGTATGGATCACGTGCACATAGGACTACATAAAATCATTTTACTCGCAGTTTGCGATTTCGTATAAATATACAAGAAGTATACGAATCAGACTGTGTTCTGAGCGAACCATCTGGTACAATTTTGACCTAATAATAGCTGGCGTAATGGAAGGAATCGTGATGCAGAATAGGGTAGCTAACGTTTAAGGTATCATTATTTAATTTATGAAGTAAAAATATTACGTATACAACTGATGGAGACATTTTAAGAAGCAACTCCACTAGAAGCGAAAATATTTCAAATAAAATTCCTGATATCAATTTTAATAATTATAAATAATTTTGAAAATACACTTCGGCAATTCTCTGAAATGGTCGTATGTTCAGTTCAAAATTGAAAAATAATAGAAACCGATAAAAAATGTTTAAAATGAAATTGATAATGTTGCATCGGCGTCACAACTACTTTGCACAGACGAACGCTTGACAGAAATACATTCTTACCAAATCCCCATTTTTTATATGACAAATGGTTCGACATTTTTATTAATCCAACTTGAAAAACCGCTCTCATTTGATCGACTTCTCAATGAAAAACTTGATTCATTATCTAGAAATTGAATATAAAGCATATATTTCAACCTAAGTATAATACACCTAAATGAAAATACTTTTCTGATATTATATCACTTTTGTAAGAATATGGGATCCCAGTTGTACATTGTGCTAAAATGGATGAATCTAAAGTCGACGTCAACTCTCTTTGGTTGTGGTACGACCCGGTGAGTGGGGGGGGGGTCTTATTCATCTCTCAGTTCGTTCTTTCTCGTGCCTCTTCCCTCAACCAACTCCATTGCTAGGCAGCCACCATCTTTCCGTCTTTACTGTGTGCCTTCTTTAGTGCCTACGGCCCTCGCTTTGCCAGAGAGCGCACAACCACCTCCTATGGTCCGCAAAAAGTCTGAAAAGGTCGATTCAGAAAGCATTAGTCGCATGTCTATTCCACGTGCTATTCAAAAGACCTTCTCTATTGAAAGCATCTTTCATATCCTTGAATTTGGTATCAGAATTCTTGTGAGGTGAGAGTTGACCAAGGGCCTTTGTCACACTTCGTCAATGATTTTGGGTAAGAGTTTAGACAGAAAATAAAATACACAATACTTTTAGAACAATAAAGTAATTCAACAGAAAAATATAGCAAAGAGCTCTTCAAAATAGATTGTTGAACATCTAGACAAAATCCATTTCTTTTTAGTAAAAAATCCCATTAATAACATTAATTTATTTAACCAACGGTTAAAAAATTGGTTCACGCTATTCATCGCACATTTTATGATCAATGGCATATATGATAAGAGAGAATACCAATACATATTTTGTAAAGAAAATATTAAATAGTATTTAAATTTTCAACTTCATCAAAAATGGATTAATTAAATAAAATTATAAAGTGCATACCAGAAAACTCTTGGAGGCGTTTAATAGTTTAACTAAAATATTTTCATTAAATGTATTATATATTTTCTTCAAATGTAACACACTTTAAAAAACATTTTCCTCCTTTTAATGATATTTCTCTCTCTTAATGGTGGATGTCATTTGTAATCACGGAATGATATTTGTAGTAAAGGTGTTTCCTCTCTTCTAGAACTTAATTATGTTTAATAAAACATATGGCACCTTTCAGAATGTGATAGTAATGTTAGTCCTCCAAGTAATTTTAATGGATGAAAATTATTTTAGTCTTGTTTTAAGCGATTTAGCTGTATTGCTTGTATTTCTTAATGGTAGAACAATAATTCACACGTCGTTTATAGTGTGGTCGAATGAGAGAGGAAAATAATCTCACAGAATATTGATTCTATTTGTAATAAAGTGACACAATGTTTGAATACTGGACGATTTTTCAAATGTGAAGGGCATACCACATCACAGCGGACAACCGATATCTGGTTGTCAGTTAGCGGTTGCGGAATCTATACCAAGAAATTGAGCGCATATAATGCAGATAATGACGCCGAGATAAACAGAAATACGCTTCATACAAGTTACAATGTGTTGTTTGGTTTGGACATGAATAATCAATCCTGAATAAATGCTGCTGTCAACTCCATTTCTGATCTCGAACATTAACAAGAGGCAGAGAAGAATAAATGTAAACACAATTTAATATAAAATTATGTATAAAATATGCAATAATAATAATACAAATTCAACAAAATTAAAATAGTCTATAGAAAAACTTGAAAAAGTAATCTCTCTTGAATTATATAGAATATTGTTGAATAGAATGTTAATATTTGTACATTTATAGTGTTTGAAAAACTTAAATTCTCGAACATATTTCAAAGTAAATCAATATTTTTACTACAAAATAGTTGAAGATCGGTAAACATTACTATTCAGGAGATATATCGTACATACCCACTCAGCAAAATAGGGTTTTGGAAGATTACTGCATTTGTCTAGAACAGAAGAAAAATAGACTAACATGGACTAACATAATTTATTTCACACTTTATCCAACTATACAACATATAAAACTCAATGATATTGTTGACATAATCCGAGGAGTTTTAGAAAGTTAATAAAGGAATATGATAACAAATCATGAGGAGTCATTTCGTTCATTAAGAAACGCTACACAGGCGTAAACTGAAAATAAAATCTTATCTCTGGACGAATTAGTGATAAATGTCACGAATCAATCCAGCAGTTATAGCTCGTAAATGTACCCCTTGACTTTCCGCGCTCCAGAAGATCTTCTCTGGAACCATCCACCTTTAAAATGAAAAGAGTTAAGAATAGTCAGGTCTGAAAGAAGATAAGAATACATTTCAAGAGCATTGGACGAGAAAGAGGTCACAGGTGTCAGTGCACTGAGATATTGCATTGTATGAAAATGGCAATGAATTGTTTTTTTTTCAAATAGTAAATATAAATGTAGAGAACATATTACGAAATCAACTGATAGAATAGTTTTACTTTTGTTTATGTTTGATGTGTGGTGTAGTAATAATGTTTTTCGATTTATTTTTTGTGACGGAAGAACTGTATATGATACCGGAAAATGATTTTGAAGTTCCTTCTGACAGGTGGAATGCGTGTCCATCAAATTACAATAAAGTTCAAAAGTAATTATGAATAGGTTGCAAAGGAAAAATGATACATTTTCAATCAACAATTTTGTACGATGGTAATAAAATATATTTGATACATGAAATTCTTTATAAGTGAATTCCTAAAAATGTGATTTACTACGTATAATTTCATGTTAAGACGTGTTTTGTAGTATCTTAAATGCATCCTGAAATGCTTGTAATATCAACACTGTTGTGGAGTGGTAGGTCTCCATGTTATTACCAAGCCCCGATGAAGGAAAAGATCATTTGCGAAACATTGGCAAAGTAACTAAGAAATATTGTAACCTCATATTACAGGCCAATGTACATTTATTGTCGTGATAGTAAGACTTTTCATGTGCATTTTCTTTCGCTGGGATCCAAATAGTTGAATTTCAGGTGGATATTTTCGAATATTATAGCAGGTATCATACAACTCATTATAATTATACTATACTTTTTATTATATAATATATGTCGTATGCAGTTATCCAACAATTAAATAGAATGTCCAATGACTATGTTAGAATGGTAAAATTCCCATTAAATAATTTCAGGAATGTTGCCTATTCGTTCACCGATGTTTAATAATTATTAATTACTATAATTTAATAGTTTAATATTTATTATTAAAGAATTGTCATCCAATTTCATTCATCATTCTCAATTTTAGATATTCCTTCCCGAATGCAATTTTTGACTACGCACTTGACTAAGGCATGAGCAGTGGTGGATCTATACGGTGGGGGGGGGGNATAATAGCACATGAAAATGATTCATTATTTCATGTAGAAAAATAACAAATAAAAATGTGATTTTTTATTTGATGAACATTGATTGACAAATAACAAGTTATTATTTTATTTTGCGAAAATAAATAACGATTATACAGTTATTCTTTTACTCGACAAACAATAAACGAAGAATAAAAAGTTATTCTTTCATTCGATTAATATTGAATGATGAATAAAATGTTATTCTTTTATTCGATTAAAATAGAACGACAATTAAAAAGGTATTCTTTAATTCAATCCACATTGAATGGCGAAAAAATTGTTATTTTTTATTCGATTCACATGGAGTAACGAATGAAAACTTATTGTTTTTTGTCATACTTACTTGTAATAACGAATACAAATGGTACTCTTACTGGATGTACAATAAATAGTAAGTGGTTCTTTTATCAAGCTGTCGTCAAAATTTTTAGTAATACAATACAAAACGTTTCTATTTTCTGGTTTATTTTTGGTACAATGAGTATCAAATAAATCTCCACTTGTTTGTTTTAGAAAGATTAAATTAATCGAATGAGAATGATTGTCATACTGACGAAGGAGTGTGGATTTCTTTTCAATCACTAGTTTTTTCCTCGGTTAGTCGTTCATCCAACATAAAGTATATTTTCGAAATGAAACATAGGACATTGATCGAGAAAGAGCAGAGAGGAAACTAGTAAGTAATTTTTAATTTAAGTATTTAGTAAAAAAAGTAATTCAAAAAAGTTTTCATATATCTATTTTAATAAAAAATTAATTTTTTGAACTTCATTACTAAAAAGTAAAAGAAGTTCATTTGTTCCCTAATTGTACAACGAAGAAATTTTCTTACATTTATTTAATGAATGCATTTCAAAATGAAGGAGGAAAGAATGTCCCATACTTATATAAGATATTTTTCAATTACAGCTGACGTATCGTCGTCATACCCTGCTCTACCCTACTTTATTTCACCTTTTAACTCACAAGTGGATTTTTGTGTATTCTTTAGGCTCATTTTAATATAAACTTAAGGAGGAGCGGCAGGGAATCTCTCTTTATTTTATTTCAGGTTAAATAATCAACTGAACATTGATAATAACCTATATTATGCACTACTATGTTTAATTTGTAACAATCGGAACTATTAAGCTGCGTATACTTATCGGAAGAGTAGTATAGTGTACAAGGTGAGTCCGTGGGCGGCAGTTATTCTAAAAGATGCATAATTGAAAGTACCGGTCCTTGAAAAATACATCCTCATTATAGGGTAATATAATATTTTTCTGGGGAATATGTATTGCCAATATTTTACGGATATAAAGGCAAGTATGGGTATAATTGGGAAAATCGTGGAATAAATGAGAAGAAAAGACGATGTGACTTGTGTGGTATGTACCGATTACGCATGTATGATAGGGAGACGAATAAACGAGGCACCAGAGAAACAATTATTGGATGTTTTTCTGCTAAAAATAAATCAGCAGAAAAAACCATACATAGTCACTTAATAAATCTGTACAATAACGAATAAATGATATAATTTTCATTCTTCAGTGCGTTTGCTGTATTTCTAAGTAATTTATCATTATCATACCCTTCATTTCAGTTTACCAAAAGTGTATTCTACGTGTGCTTGTTGCATTTACACTGCTAAATATTATTCAAGCTTTTTGAAACAGTAAACTAATGTGTTAGTGTAGCAATGAGAAATTATTTTATGCGCCTATACCAAACTTTTAAGCGAAAAACGGCTAATGTGGCTGTAATGCATTTTAATTGTACTTTACCTATAGAAAATGTAAGCAATAGCAGTGGAGTCGTTTTTGAGAAACATTCAAAATAGTACTTTTGACCTTTATGTGAAGTACCCTTTGTGTTAAATTTAAAAAATACATCACGTGCATCGACAACAAGTAATTCTATCGTAAATACGAAATGCGTAATAAATTGATTCCCTACACACAGACCGACAGACGGACGGTCGGACGATCGTTATGTCCAAAACCATTTTCTCAGAGTCAGGGATCGTCAAAATGGATGTTTCCGTCGAAATATCGCTTTCGAATTTTTCACGATTACAATATTTTCGAGATACTACGTACATAAGAAAGTAACATTAATGGTCTAATGGTAGCGTCGTATCTCCTACAATACCTCTGAATTCTGGAATGTGGATTAAAACAGTTTGATCGGATAATATGTTTCTCTTACCCACTCGAGACAATTAATGATTTGATACCAAGTATCCCAGCATCCTAACACCCGATTATCCCAATTTCTCACTCCCGTCACAATTAGGCAAAAGAGCAGGTATCTTGGCAATAAATAAAAAGTTACAAAATATTTTTTTTTCGTATTTTTATTTTGTTGTAATTGATAACAAAAAAGGTTATCCCTCCTTTTTTTTGTTGCAAGGTATAACATGTTTTGAACAGAACACTGTTTTTACACTGTAAATGGTTTTAAACCAATATCTGAATATTAATAAAAGTAATAATATAAATAATATTGGAAATGTACATGTGTGAGTAAATTAAAAATTAGTAGAATGTTTCCTACGAAGAATCTGAAGGCGTAGTGTGTACCAAACGCGCTGTGTCGAGAGAGGCTGATGCCATAAAGTGGAACCCAGAGATATAATAACCGACGAAATGACTAACCTAGGCATCGGATCTTGATCTGAAGATTGAGATTAAAGTGTAGTGTTATAATGTACACTACTAGTGGCAATACAGACTTTATGTGATAACATTTCTTACATTTTCATAGCGTTGAAAGAATTATAAAACTATTTTAAAAAATTGAGAGCCAAATTTAATGGAAACTCTTATTGCATTATTTCAATCTTACAACACTAATGCTGTGGGAATATCATAGCGTCGTTATATTACATGACGGCAGTTGTGTGATAGACAATAAAGAATAATTTTGATATGCGTTTTACAACTGTAGGTAATATGACTGACGGGGTGTACATCAGGTATTAAAACATAATATTCTAAGACATATATGTGTATAATTTTGCTGATGCAATTTGGGGTAATTATTATACTTCTCAGTTACGCATGACACGTATACAAATGTTTCAGTACTAGATTGGGTTTTAAACAATTTTTAAACTATGGGAAAATATACACCTGCATTAGGGTATCCGGTCTCACTTCAAGAATACTTCGACGTATGAATATTTCATTATGAAAATACATTTCTTATAATTATATCCTTAAATTATTGACATGCAAATACTAAAAGTATTAACTCTAAAACGGTGTTATTTATAAGGGTTTGATCGTTAAAAAACAAAAGTACATAAATACGTTCTGAATTGTTTGTAAACATTTTGTATCACTTAAACCACTTCAGTAAATTCCTGCACTTCTGTGCCACGATAAATGATATGAACTTTAGATGTTGACTCCAGTCATTCAAATTTTATAACGAATTGTTCATAATTTTTCATTCATTATTTATATGAAAATCTGAAGAAACCGTGTTATATTAGAATTAATCCGCATACTCATACAATTTTCATGTCAGAAAATATTCAATAAGCAATTTCCAGTCATACTTCATTTTTAAGGTAAATCTTCAATTAATCTTAACAATATCATCATTTACTGTACAATATAATTATTCATGAATTTTATATGTTCATACGTATGGTAATTATTACATTCTAGTTATGAACAGTACAACCACAATTGACATTCGACTTGGTTATTCATTGCAGCAAAAAAGCGTGACTGTATTTGTTGTTTATTCTACGAAGAACAAAAAAGTGTAATTTAAATTGTTTTTATTTTTTTACAATGAAAGAATAACTCATTATGTTTTTAGGGCTGAATAAAAAAATAACTTATTCGACAATCAGTATTGCTCGAATATAAGAATAGCATTTTATTCGTCATTTATATACGTGAAGTGAAAGAATAACTTGTTTTTCGTCATCCAAATTTAGATGAATACATAAATAAAATGTTATTCATCATTGAAATTTTGTTGAATAAGAGAATAACTTTTAATCGTCATTTATGTTCGTCGAATGAAAGTATAACTTGCTTTTCGTATTTCAAATTTGGCCGAATAAAATAAAATCTTTTTATTTGTCAATTAAATTTTGTGAAATAAAGTAATATATTTTTAATCGTTATTCTCGGCACGTAAAATAAAATAATATATTTTTATAAGTTATTTTTTCTACGAAGAAGAACGGATGATTTTTCAGTTTATCATCTTTTATTCATAAGAGTAATAATATTAACAACCCTGCTCTAAACAGATAAAATTGAAGTTGATAAATAGCATACTTTGTAAAAGTGTCACGAGAATAATGACTTGTCTTAGTTATTATTAGTATTAATAAAACCATATTAATAAAATTAATAATACCATATGTATAACTTTAATAAGGAATTGTTTTTGTTAATAATAATACTAAATTGTAATTGTTAATTATTTATTTGATACATTTTATTTAAAGGTGACATTTATAATATTTCTGTCGTAAAACCATAATTTTTTAACAAAAATGCTTCTCGGTTAGTACCTCTCCCTTGATTACGGTCTAGGTTCGCCTCTGAGGATGAGGAACACGTTTTGATCATGGAGGTGTTTCAGGTGGCCATCGTCGGTCGTATTACGAATGCTACACTTCCTTCACTCGAGGATGTGCTGGCTGGCCACGTCCCGGCGTGCAAGAAGTTATAGCTCGCGGGTGCTGTGCAAACCTTTCAGCCAACGCCGAATGGAACCAGTCGAGATTGAGGGATCAGGTGGTTCGCTTCGCTACCTGATCCTTCACGGAACCATGTCGCCGTACTCGCTTACCATCCCATAGCACCACTATCTCTCTCTCTCTCTCACACACACACACACACATTGTTCACAGTTTAAATGTACCATTCATCGGTTTTTGGCACCACCTTAAATGTACCAGTGTGGAATCAACACTTCACCCTCGCTGTGCCATATGGAGGAAGAAGATACCACTTTACGACTATACGTACGCCAGAAAGCATTTACCATAACCTGTAAGGGAAAATGGGGTAACAGGTTCGCGGCGAAGTTGGGTCATAGGTTTTCTACAACCATATCTCCATTTAGTTTACTTCCTGAAACATCAAATCTCGTGTGTAGCTATAATGTCGTTGCGTCATGTTGGAAAGGTTTTCCGTTGAATCTTCGTTCAACAACGTGGTGTACTTGAAGCTTCTGGAGATACGCACAGAAATCGCATGAGTTTAATGTAAATACTTGTATGAGTTTACAGTAACTACTTTTACTTAAACATTGATAATTATACGAAGCATTAATATAATTATCACTTACTAACCTCTTATGATGAATCTGTAAAGGGTGACCCAGTTAACCCGTAATTTTTTATGACTGGGGTGACTTGGTGCAATTGGGTCAAGAAGGATCCAGTTACCATAATATTTTTAACCATTCGATTTATATAATTGAATATTTTTAAAGCAATATAATAGTATGTTTCAGCTTTGTTACAGATCATAGTGCGAAAGTACGTCAAAAGAATCCAAAACGTTGCTGAGTCAACATAAACTGTTCAGGAGCTAGTGAAGACAGTGAGTGAGGTAAAATTTGGAAGCAGAGCAAGAATCATCCAAAAATGAGTAACCATCAATACTTGGGCAGTCGTAAACCAAGGGTCTAAAATATCTGAAGAAGTACTCTTTATAGTATGCTATTGCAAATAACATGTCACAGCTATTTTTTCTTGTTTTCATTTTTGTTTTGAATTTGCAATTTTCCTAAAACTTTGAAATGTATTGTGTTGATTAGTGCGCTTTCATATCAGTTCCGTGCACAATGGGTCATTTCTGCGCAAGAAAAAATTAATATTGTACTTAATATTTGTGTTCTTGTAAAACAACCAAGGGAGTAAACATATTTAGGCTCGAATGAAAGAAAAAATCATAAATACTTGTATAAAAACCTATATGGCGTAGATTTAAAGCAATATCAATTAACAATGTACATTACCATTATATGATATTTTTAATTCCTTTAAGTATTTGTCACACCATGGTATTAATGTGAATGAACTTCCAGTGATATATTAATCATCAAATATTTAAATTGTCCGTAGACTTATATTATCTTGCGGTTTTTCTAATACCTTTTTATTCATTTCATCAAAAATGTTAACCGAGAAACGCCATTTGTTTAAAATCTCACGTACACTAAATTGTCAAGAAATTGTTTTACGTAATTGTTCTACAATAACTGTAAAAACAAGACGGACATGTGAACTAAGTAAATAATTTCGTTTCGTAAGGGAGATGTTTTATCGTCATCCCTTTGAGAGCTGATGCTGATTGCGGAGCTATTGACCCTCAACCTCTAGAGTGACGTGAGCCTTTGGGGCATCTTTCCTCCCCCTCAGTATCTGTTTGACGCGGACCAACAGGCGAACAGTGAGGAAGGTGCAGAGCGGGGCCAAAGTAAACGATCGAAGTTCTGGTCGACGTCGAAGGTTGAACGTGGTGTTACGGTTCCGCGGTAGAGGTACCGACGTCAGTTCAGGTCTGGGAGAGGAGGGGGTGGAGCTCATGTCCGAGTCTCAGTCCTGTCCTGTCCTATCCCACAGAATCAAGAAACTTGGGGCAACTGCTGTGAACTTTTGAAGGGGAGTCCGCTCTCGAAAGAGGTTTTCCGAGGACCACCATTGGCCATTCGGAGCACCTGATGGAGCAAAATGAAGAAAAGTAACGGATTAGTGCGGAGCCATCGAACTATTTGCTCTCCGCGATCTTTGAGGTACAAACCCTTTTTGTACGTACGTATATAATAGTCACCCCAGTTCAACGAAGAATTCCCGTATATTGTTAGGACGGAATTTCGACAAGGGATGATGTAAGTTACCGGGGAATGTAATACCGAATTTTGGTCTGGGGTGAGGGAAAAAAGAACTTAGATCCCCACCCATTTCGAATCCCCACTCTTCTACTCAGGAGATACTCAAAGAGAGAATGAACTGCCTGCAATTCTTAGGGAACGAAGATGTACACCACGGCTGTCGTTTCATATCTCGGTTTATTTCTAGTATCACCTCTAGTAACAACTTCCAAGAAAAAGTACGTTACCATCGAAAAATACATCCAACATTATTTTCCATTTTTATATTCACATAATTGTCTGTGAATAGATCATGTACATTCGAAAATGGAGCAAGCTTTTCGAACGACTAAATTTTTACCTTAAAATCACGGATATTATATATATATATATATATATATATATATATATATATATATATATATATATATATATATATATATATATGTGTGTGTGTGTATACTGTATGATTATACAAATATATAAATGCGCACATGTAAAATATTACGTCGTAAATAACGAATACTTAATTTTATTCTATAAGTATTATATATTGAATACGAAATGCAGGTGCCGACCACTGTAATAAAACAATTTGTATTTAGTCAATTCCTACTATAAGATTCCCCTTTGAATGCATTTGAAGGTGCATATATATGTAGTACAAATTATAATTTACATATTCTAATAAACATTTGACAAAACTTTGAATCGTTTTTTTTTCTTGGAACTGGCGCAATAATGTGCGCCATTATTTTAATGTAGTGTCACTGCAACGTTATACCACCATCCCACAAAATATTATTACAAACTTCATTCCGTACCTCTTATTCTCTTCTTGCGAGTGATGTCTGGTGTCCATCTCTTAAACCGAGTATATGATGTGTCCATAAAAATATATTCTGAAAGAACTTGAACATTAATATATTTTAATGTTTTATTTCAAACAGCTGTCTTTCCTGTCTATCCCTACTCTCTTCTCAATTGCCTTCACTTCAGATCAGAGGAGAAACTCGTGACCGTTAATGACACGACATGACCTCTTCTCTTGAAAAGGAGTCATTTCTAACCACGGGAACACCCAGGATTTATTTTTAGAGGCGGCTTATTGTTTTTCCGGTGGAAGTTTCAGGAAAGACGACAAGACGTTTTCCAGATTATGACTACAGGAGAAGTGGTGGACCTTCCTGGGAATGTTTTTGATTTTTGACTTCAAAACGCATTTAAATGGCCTATTTTACAAGAAATAATACGAAATAAAATTTTGTCAGTTTTTCCGGATGGACAATTATTATTATATATTACCGACGTAAAGGCAACGTACACATAAAAATGTACTTCACATCCCAGACTAAAAAAAATCTATCGATTTACTCATTTCACTTCTAAATTATTAATTACATTTATTCAAAATAAACAAAAAAAAATTCAAATTTTCGTCTTGTAGAACTTCAGTATTTTCGTTATCCTTATTCTCTCCTTTACTAATAAATGTTTCACAAACTTATTCTTCATGTAGTCTGAACTATTCCTCGACAGTTTATTTGAAAAACGTTCAATGGAGCATGAAGTTCTAGTAGGAAATATTTGTCTTTTCCCCTAAAACGCATCTGAATTCAATATAAATGAATGTTTTGACAATCATATTTTCCACAAGAAATTCCTAGTAACCTTAAATTTGTTCACAAACTGTTTTGAAATGATTTTTGACCAGTAATTTTGCTTCTTCCTGCAAATGATTGCATTTGATAATATTTGAAATAATGAAGAAAATTTGAATTAAAACTTATAAATCGTTGAATTTACGTCGAAACATACCCCTGTGCAAGTTAAATCTTAAGAATAATAATTTACTTTTCCCAAATACAATTTCAAATCCAATATTATAAAAGAAAACATCAAGTAATTTTCAGATTAAGTTTCATGTGGATACACAGAATTTCCATGATTTCCAGCTAAGAATAATTGAAATAAAACAAGAGTAACCTACTATTCGTTTGATTATGTTTGATCAAAATACTGTTCTTAAACAAGGTACACTACTGATAACATAAAAGGGCCCATTTATTTTTCTAAGTCCCACGCTCTGACCAGTTTTGGATATGTTAGGTTTGCAACGCCTCCCTCCTCTTGATTTCCCTTCGAGAGGGGATGTTTCGTTTGACCAATCGTAGGTCTATTTGAAACAGCGCTCATATTTGGAAGACATCGTGCGGCGGGTAAATCGTAACGAGATAAAATGTTTCATTACACCGCTATTAAAGAAATATTTTGTATTTTTTTATTATACACATTTTGGACTTCTATAACAAAAATATTCTGTATATTCTTGACTTCAATAAACTTTACCATTCTCTATATTTAAACAACATCTCGAGATTCGTTGTCTCGAGAGGTCTTCATAGGCAATGTAAAAGATATTAGAGTTTCTGTAAAAAATGTTTGCGTAATACTGTGATAAAATATAGTTTTTAACAGAATTCGAATATAATTGCAAGATATCGTATGGAATTGGTATAATTCGAATCACAAATTACTTATAAATATTCCTATAATTTCTTATTATGAAGAAGCACCCTACAGAACTGATGCTATACAAACAACAGAGGTTAATGTGAAAACACATAGGTATAACAATCTATGATCTGCATATTTTCCACCAAGAAATAACTCAAAGAAGAATCATTATTTAGAATTCATTAAGAGCCTTGGAGAAAATTTATCCTTGGAGGTGACTTTAATGCTAAAAATAAATATTGGGGATCAAGGCTAACAACAGCTAAGGGAAAAGAAATGCTATCAGCTCTAGAAGACCATGGATGTGAATGTCATTCCACAGGCAAACCTAAATATTGGCC
Source organism: Laupala kohalensis (assembly GCA_002313205.1). Taxonomy (NCBI): domain Eukaryota; kingdom Metazoa; phylum Arthropoda; class Insecta; order Orthoptera; family Trigonidiidae; genus Laupala; species Laupala kohalensis. Next base: position 75,738 of record NNCF01125843.1, read on the forward strand.
TACAGACCTAAATAAGAAGCCAGATTTGCTTGATTTCTTCATTTCTAGAAAGATATCAGCAAATTATGTGGATATAGAAGAGAATTTTGATTTAAGCTCTGATCATTCATCTATCATTTTAACATTAAGTGAAACACTCATACGACAGGATCAATAAAACCACCGATTGGGAGAGCTTTCAAATTAGTTTAAATAATCTGGTAAAATTAAACGTATCACTTCAAAGCAAGGAAGATCTAGACTATGAAACAGAAAGATTAATTACTGATATCCAGCAAGCTGCCTGGAACAACACAGCTAAGACTAAACCTGTGAAAAAAGGCCAGATATGTTACCCTTTGGAAGTTAAAAAAGTGGTAGTTGAAAAAAGGAAAGCTTGAAGAAAATGGCAAAATACTAGGCATCCAGTAGATAAAAATAAATTAAATAATCTTACACAAAGACTAAACAGAAAAATTACAGAGATAAAGGAGAATACTATGAGATCTTATCTCCTGAGATTAACGGCGGAGATAGACACTAACTATTCCCTGTGGAAAGCTACTAAAAGAATCAAGAGACCGATTATACAAGTACCTCCATTGAAGACCTCAAATGGAGAATGGGCCAGGAATAACAATCATAAAGCAGACTTATTTGCAAGTTATTTAGAGAAAACGTTTCGTCCACACAATATAGAAAATGATTGCAATCTCTCTGACATCATGTTCCACGAGGAATCAGAAATCTCACCCGTGACTCCAAAGGAAGTGGTAACTGAAATAAAGAATATCAATGGAAAAAAAGCTCCTGGATATGAGTTAATAACACGAAAGTTATTAAAGAAGCTTCCTCGTAAAGCAATAGTTAAACTCACCAATATCATTAATGCTACCTTTCGGTTGAAATATGTTCATGCAGCATGGAAGGTATCTGAAGTTATGATAATGAAACCAGGAAAACCGCCAAATGAAATAGCTTCCTATCGCCCTATTTCTTTACTTCCTACTATGTCTAAAGTATACGAAAAATTGTTGCTAAAACGATTAAAACCTATAATTAACAAAAAACAACTGATTCCAGGACATCAATTCGGATTCCGAAGCAAGCATTCAACAATTGAGCAAGTCCATAGGCTTGTTAATATTATAGAAAACACCTTGGAGGAGGGTAAAGTCTGTTCCGCAGCATTTTTGGATGTGGCCAAAGCATTTGACAGAGTATGGCACCAAGGCCTAGTCTATAAACTCAGCAAGTGCTTACCAAAAAATTATGTTGATATCATTGAGTCATACTTGACAAAGAGGTTGTTTAGGGTGAAACAAGATGGTTCATATTCTGAGTTGAAAAAAATACATGCAGGAGTGCCTCAGGGCAGTGTATTGGGACCTTTATTATATGTATTATCTATTTATGATATACCGCAACCAAGAGAAGCAACGATAGCAACTTTGGCCGATGATACGTCAATACTGGCAGTTGGAGATAATGCAGAAGTAGCGACGAAGAAACTTCAAAATGCTTTGGACAATATTAACACCTGGGTAAGAAAATGGAAATTTAAATTAAACAAGAATAAATAAGTACATATTGATTTCACGAACAAGAAGAGTAACCCAGTTCAGCTGAGACTGAGTAATAGAATAATTCCACCTGCGAATACAGCAAAATATCTGGACATGAACCTTGATACTAAATTGCGCTGGAAGGAGCATATGAAGAAAAAAGCAGAAGAAATAAGAATTAGAACAAGAGAAATGCATTGGCTAATTGGGAGGAAATCCGAATCGTCAATACATAATAAAGTACTTCTATATAACCAAGTTATCAAGCCAATTTGGATGTATGGAGTACAACTTTGGGGTTGCGCCAGGAAGAGTAACAAAAATATAATACAGAGGAGACAAAATAATATACTGCGATGTATAGTTGATGCTCCGTGGTACGTTAGAAATAGTAACATACACAAGGATCTGGGTATCCCAGTTGTGGAAGAGGAAATTTAAAAAATTGCTAGAAGACATGACACCAGACTACAAGATCACTCAAATCTTGAAGCTCGAACGATATTAGAATATTATAGATTCAAGAGGAGACTGAAACGGACAAAACCATTCGAACTTTGTGAATAAAAAGTGAATTGGTGTTAAGTGTTAACTTTTTCAAATTGTTTAAGAACTAAGACGACACATTGGTGGAACATTAGGATATATGTAAAAAGTTAGGCCAAAGAAAAAGTGCTGGTTACTCGGAAAACGACTAGTTGTATTGTAAGTTTAATAAAAAAATAATAATAATAATTTCTTATATTTATACAGTGAAGTAAAGAAATCAAATCTCATTGCTTACAAATGATGTGTATTGTCCAAAGTAATTTCACATAATTTGCGATTCTCTTAAGTTTTTCATATATGTGAAAAGGAATTAAATAAATATAGAAAACGTTTGTCTCAAATATGAACTAATAACACAAAAGTTTAATTCTCGAGTTATAAATAATATAAAACTACTTAAGGAACAAATAAATTACATCTTCTAGTGACATATTTATCCACGATATAACAATTTGGTAGTAATCGTGCAACCTAAAAAAATAATCAGAGATCAATAATATGAAAACCTCGTTGACGAATTTTTTTACAATTGAAAAACTTTATAAATTCTACATACTTAACTCACTCCTCATTTATAATGTTAATATCGATATTTAGTATTATTTATTGATTTCCAGAGCAGGGAACGAACATTGTCATTTAGAAACATTCTTTGCGGGTATATAACTTTTTACGAAGCAACATGGATGTTACATTTGTGAAGATAAACGTATTAGTCAGACATTCAGTAAAATATTTACAGTAAATTTAAATCGACCGAGGCAGTTAACAAGGTCGTATTTAGTTTTATATGGTAAGTTATTGTAACTTGTAGTTCCCCGTATTCCTGATTCAGTGTCATATACTAAGGACTTGTTATTTTAAATCTAGAAATCTTCTCCAATTAACGTAACATTTTGCCGTCAATTCAACAGAGAATTTCATATTTTCAGAAAGTGTTCAACAAATATGGGATATTATACGAAATATGTTTTTTCATTGTAATATTTATGTTACTTATGCATAATATTTTAATGGCGTTCTACTTTTTACTGGCTGTAAAATTAGAAATTTAGATCGCTGAAATTTTCCTCTCGGACAAACGACGAAGGCGCCAATGACACGTAATTTCGTTTAACAAATAGAAGAAACTTTTATATTTGATTGTCAAATGATAGAGCAGGAACAACGAAGAGATTTCTAATGAAACTCGCGGAGAGGAATACATTTTAGTTTTATGTTAGTGTAATATGCATTATGACTCTGAAAGGCTAAACCTTCACAACATCTAGGGTTTTCTTTTTTCCTTTTTAATGTTTGTAGAAAAAATAAATTTATCTACAATAATGTAGTGTAATTAGAAAAAATACAAAATAAGAATACAGGGACCCTGAAGATGATTCTAAACTAGCATCACAACATTGACCACGCACGATTAAATTGCAATAGACTGTTTAACAAAAAATAAAGTAATTGATTGTTTATAACAAAATTGCATAATTAATAGAGCATATACCTTTTTCTTTAGTAAGTATTGTTCTCCAAATGTATAATGTTGTAAATCTAGATGCTATATGAATAAATATTTATTGAAAATATAGTTTCGATATATATATTAGACCCGTTTCCTACTCAATATTTTTATTAAAATAAAGTTTTAATACTTGGGGTATAATTACGAACTCGTGAATCTCTTTTAGTATCATTGTTTTCTTTANCGTTTTCTTGAAATATAAATTATTTGCTTTTAAATTCAATACAAAAAAATTTTGCACATGTTTATTGAAATTTTGAAGAACTTTTCTAAATTCCTCGTAAAATACATCATTGAACACTTTCATTTACACATGAAGAAACTAAAATATCGAAACTTAAAGAGAACATGAATAGAAATTATTTTATAGAAACTTTGTCGTCTCGTCGGCAGATGAACTTTGCCCTGCCACGTTGCCATGTATGTTGTAATGCTACGTTGCCGAATTGACAATTGCTCAGCGTATGTTTTAAGATTTTCCTAAGTACTGTGAGAGCATGAATTAAGGTTTCGTTCATTACAGCTCCCAAACAGATATTACGAGCTCAATTGTGGTACAAACCTGTCTCACCCAAGGAACCTGCCTCACACCTTTTTCCTTGTTTGTCTCACACAGGTTCCCCCTCCACAGAGAAACACGAGCTTATCTGTATCGCAAATTATGTGAAATTACTTTCGACAATACACATCATTTGTAGGCAATGAGATTTGATTTCTTTACTTTACTGTATAAATTTAAGAAATTATAGGAAAATTTATAAGTAATTTGTGATTCGAATTATACCAATTCCATACGATATCTTGCAATTATATTCAAATTCTGTTAAAAACTATATTTTATCACAGTATTACGCAAACGTTTTTTATAGAAAGTCTAATATCTTTTACATTGCCTATGAAGACCTCTCGAGACAACGAATCTCGAGATGT